>JAJQKJ010001674.1:0-221856 GCA_029574335.1 Rana kukunoris | reverse complement strand
CATTCCAGCATGGGGTTGCTCAGACCGGTTTCATGAGAAAGCCAGCCGCCTGCAGAAAAAACTTGGTGCTGGGGTTATTATGCCATCTTCAGTCATAACCCCGGCAAAGCACAACATATACACATTATATATATATATATATATATATATATACACACGTATTACGGTCGACAAGTGGTTAAAAAGGAGGTCCATCAGATCGCTAGCAATTAAACACAGTGGGGTAGTGTTATAGGGAAGGTACCCATTGGGCATGTCAAACAGTTTGCCAGTGTATAATCAGAACGTGACGTGGGTCACGTTCAGAAGCCCAACAACATCCGATCAGAAGCCAACAACATCCAGCACACTGGGGTGAATCGGAGGATGATCGTTCTGGATAAGTGCAATCAAAGAGACCAGCTTTAGCAATGTTGAATGATTAGCCTTTTCACAGCACAGCTGGAGACAATAGCAAAAAACAGAAGCATGCTGGTAATTATTTGTGCTGGCTTACAGGTTGCCAGTGTCTAACCCTAATGTAGACTACTGTAAAATCAGATAGTGGTGTATGCATTGGTGTGTCACGCAATATAGTGTCCCACTTTAGTGTCAAGGCTGATGTAACCACAGCACCTTTAAACCAGTTTTAGGGGGGAGGGGGTGTTCAGACAGCAGCTGTGGTCCAGCCCCATCCCCTCATTGGCTAGCCAATTTGACAGCAGCGGAAGCCAATGGCGCCCCTGCTGCGCCACAATTAGGAGGACGAGACCTAGAAGGTCCAAAGCAATCATGGACATCGCTGGATCGAGCGGGTTCAGGCAAGTATTAGGGAGGACTGTTGCACACAGAATGCATTAAGATAAAAAGCCTTCTGCATTTACAACCACATTAACCTGTTCATGCCTAAGCCTATTTCTGACATTTGGTGTTTACAAGTTAAAATCCGTTTTTTTGTGATAGAAAATTACTTAGAAACCCCAAACATATATATATATTTTTTTTTAGCAGAGAATATAGAAGATAAAATGACGATTGTTACAATATTTTATGTCACACAGCATTTGTGCAGCAGTGTTTTTTGGGGAAAAAAAGACTCATGAATTTTAACCACTTGCCTACTGTGCACATACACTCCCTTCCTGCCCAGACAAAATTTTAGCTTCCGGCACTGCCGCTCGCTTAACTGACAATTGCGCGACATGGCTCCCAAACAAAATTGATGTCCTTTTTTTCCCACAAATAGAGCTTTCTTTTGGTGGTATTTGATCGCCTGTGCGGTTTTTATTTTTTGGGCTATAAACAAAAAAAAGAACGTAAATTTAGAAAAAAAATAAAAATAAATTTGCTATAATAAATATCCCATTTAAACATTTTTTTTTTATCTGTTAACCACTTAAGCCCCGGACCAATATGCTGCTAAATGCCCAGAGGCGTTTTTACAATTCGGCACTGCGTTGCTTTAACAGACAATTGCGCGGTCGTACGACGTGGTTCCCAAACAAAATTTGCGTCCTTTTCTTCCCACAAATAGTGCTTTCTTTTGATGGTATTTGATTGCCTCTGCGATTTTTATTTTTTGCGCTATAAACAAAAATATAGCAACATTTTTGAAAGAAGAAATCAATATTTTTTACTTTTTGTTATAAGAAAAATCGAATAAACAAAAATTTTAGTCAAACATTTAGGCTAAAATGTATTCAGCCACGTCTTTAGTAAAAAAAAAAATTAGCAACCTAGCCACTAATACAGCGATCATAAAAACGATCGCTTAGTGACGCTGGCAATAGAGGGTGAAAGGGTTAACTAGGGCGGTGATCAAGAGGTTAAAACTTTATTGGGGGGGGGGGGTACAGGGCTACCCTGGACCCAACACTAACTGCCTGTCACACTAACATTAAATGCGGTGATCAGTAAATGTGATCACTGCAATCAGCGACATTGTGACAGGGGGCTGGGTGATCGGAAGGGGTTAAATGTGCCTATGTGTGTGGTGTCAGTGTAGTGTTGGTGCAACTTACTGTGATATCTTCTCTCCTCTCGGCGGATTGAAAATACCACCGAGAGGAGAGCTGACATCACTTCCTCTGCCTCTGTTTATATTATACAGGCAGACGAAGTGACACGGCGGAGGCTTAGGGGATTGGCTTGGAGCGATCACGAGGGGGCAGACAAAAACGAACAGCCGCCCCCTCGTCCTGGATCGCTCCCGGAGGTAAGCCGCCCGCCGAGGAGGGGGGTCCCGATTGGACCCCCGACCCGCAAGAACGTACATGTACGCCCATCTGCCTGTACGTGCCATTCTGTGGACGTACATAGTCGTGGGTTAAGCGGTTAAAGCAGGGATCCTCAAACTATGGCCCTCCAGCTGTTGCAGAACTACACTTCCCATGAGGCATTGTAAAACTCTGACATTCACAGACATAACTAGGCATGATGGGAATTGTAGTTCCTGAACACCTGGAGGGCCATAGTTTGAGGACCCCTGGGTTAAAGGGTCACTAAAAGGAAAAAAAAATGTTTTTGTGCTGAAATGACTGTATACAGGGTATAGATACATAATAGTTAACTGATTCCTTTTAAATACGCATAAAAAATCAATCATATAATGTGCCTCTAGTTTCACTTTCGTTTTTGCATGCAATTTAATGCCTGTTAAATGTGCTGGACAGTGCCATAGAGAGTGATGGTTAGGAAAACGAAACTAGAATCTCCCAATACTGTGGTCATCAGGAAACAGACAACCAGGAAGTGTCCAGAACAGAGCAGAATTACAGCAACATCAGAGCAAAAACGAACAATGAGGACATGAAACCAGGACTGCAGTAAGGTAAAGGAAGCTATTTAGCTTAAAAAAAGAAAAACCTTTAAGGCCGATACGTATTCTTCTCATCATTTTTGGTAAATAAAATTGCAATAACCGTATAGTGACTGTTTTGCGCAAAAGTTATATTGCCTACAAAACGGGACATAATTATTATTTTTTTTACTAGGAATGGAGGCGATCTGCGATTTTTTTCGGGACTGCAACATTATAGCGGAAACTTTTGACATTTTTGGGACCATTCACATTTGTACAGTGAACAGTGCTATAAATATGCATTGATTACTGTATAAATGTGACTGGCAGGGAAGGGGTTAACCACTAGGGGGCAGGCAAGGGGTTAAATGTGTAGCCTAGTGAGTGTTCCAACTGTAGGGGGGAGTGACCGATCTGTGTCCCTATGTACAAGGGACACAGCGTCGGTCTCCTCTCCCTGACAGGACGTGGAGCTCTGTGTTTACACACAGAGCTCCACATCCCTGCTCAGTTACTGGGCAATCATATGACGTCCTGTCAGAACAATAGGGTCTTCCACTCGCCATCATTTGACGACGTGCAGTTGCCAAGTGGTTAAAGAAACTAAATGTTTTTTTATAATGTGAAAAGATGTTACGCCTCGTAGATACAAAACATGTCACGCTTTAAAATTGCACGCATTCATGGAATGGCAACAAACTACGGTACCTAAAAATATCCATAGGCGACACGGTCGCGGCAATACATCACATGTGTAATTTGAACACCGTTCACTTATGCGGGCACAACTTCCGTATGCATTTTATTTGCTGCACGAGCTCTTGGGGAGCTTTAAGGCCCCTTTCACATTGAAACGTTATTACCACATTTTAGCGCTAAAATTACCGCCTAAATACCGCATTAAAAACACACCCATGTATCACAGTGTATCCTTTCACATTGAGGCGTTGGAAAAAATCCTGCAAACCGCTTTTTTTTAGCATCTTTTGTGCGCATAAAATAGCGCTGTAAAAACGCATATTCCCATTGAAATGAATGGGTACCACTATAAAACCGCGGTAATACCGCTTTAAAAAATGAACAGAAGCTGTGGAAAGGTCATCTGACTGCAGTAGTGTGAAGGATTCTGGGAAACCAGGAAATCCTGTAGAGAAAAGTGAGAGGAGACAAGAGGGAGAGAGAGAGAGAATGCAAGTCAGTACATAATGGAGGATCAAGCTGCTGTGATTCAGCCATCAGCTTCAGAAGCAGCTACAGAAGGAACATCTGGAAGTAGAAATCCAGAGGAGTTTATTGATACAATGCGGAGGCACCCAGAACTCTGGGACAAAAAGGAACACATGGTACTCAAAACGTCAGAAGAAAACGGCTGGGTGGGATGATGTTGCTGATCACCATAGAAGATTGGAAGTCGTTATCTTCCAAAAGAAAAGCTGAAAAATTTAAGTAGTTAAAATCCTAAACTAGTCCCTATTTCCAATTCCTTATCCCGTTATTAGTCCCAAACCCCCACCCCTCATAATCCTAAACTCCCATCCTTATCCCTAATATCACCCCTCATCCCAAACCCCCATCCTTATCCCTAATCCCACCCCTTATAATACCAAACTTCCATCTCTATCCCTAATATCACCCCTCATAATACCAAACTCCCATCTCTATCCCTAATCCCACTCCTCCATGCCCGATACATCCAATCCTAACCCCACTCCTCCATGCCCGAAACATCTAACCCTAATCCCACTCCTCCATGCCCGATACTTCTAACTCGAACCCTAATCCCACTCTTCCATGCCTGATACATCTAACCCTAATCCCACTCCTCCATGCCCAATAATTCTAACCCTAATCCCACTTCTCCATGCCCAATACTTCTAACCCGACCCCTAATTTTACTCCTCCATGCACGATACATCTAACCCTAATCCCACTCCTCCATGCCCAATACATCTAACCCTAACCTTACTCCTCCATGCCCAATAATTCTAACCCTAAACCTAATCATACACCGCCATTCCAAACACTCCTAACACTATACCATCACTGATAGTCCAAAACCCCTTCTTAATTGCATCAGTGTAAATTTGACTTTAATCTAATGATTAAATTATTGTTTTTAATATAAATGAATCAAAACAATGTTTCAATATTCATTTTATTATTGCATATAAAATTGTTGATTTCTTCCATGGCTGTAATGAAAAAAAATCATTTGAAATTATGAAGAGAATATCTGTTGTCAAAGAAAGTAAAGTATATAGTTTGGGAGTTTAGATCATGTTTTCTTGCCAACTGAGTGCACCAGCAGGACTCAAAGTCGTCTGCAAAAGCATCTCTAATAGTGAATCCCACTATAGGTCCATGTACATAAAGAAATTTGGCAGGTTCAATACTGTGTAACAGTGTATCCTCAATTTACTCCATCCCTCTCTCTTACCAAATTATGTAATATACACGTGGCCTTGATTACCTTACATGCGTTTTCTATGTTAAGGTTGATTGGTTTTAGAAAGATTTGCCACTTGTTGGCCAGTATACCGAAAGCACATTCTACAAGTCTACGTGCCCGACACAGCCTGTAATTGAAGATCCTCTTTCGTGTATCTAAATTTCTCAGTGAATACGGTTTCATGAGATGTTCATGAATAGCAAAAGCATCGTCTGCTACAAACACAAATGGCATATCGAGTCCCTCTGTTCCGGGCAGTGGTCGGTTACCTGGTAAATCCAATTCATTAAAAGCAAGACGTTTTTCAAATTTACTATTTACTACTATACGAAATTCATATTGTAGTGAGGAGTAGGTATTTCCCGTTGCAAGATATCTGAAACAAATGTAATTCTATATTTCAGTGAAAATGATCAAACAACGTTGAAAGACTTTAAGAGACAATTTCACAAGAGAACTACTAAGACAACAACAAATTAGAAGTGGGTCTGCCTCCAAAAAGGGAAGGATCTATTGCAACTACTACGAATTGGAGTTTTTAAAACCAGTCATGCAAGAGAGACAGTAAGTAATAAAAAAATGTTTTCTTTAAGAATTTTGTTTTCTTTATAATACATGTATATTAACATCATTCTTATATTTTTAAGAACTGAGAATAATTTTACTAGTGAAAGCGAGGACGATTTGCATTCAGAAAATCGGGAGTCAAATACTCCAAGTGAAATTCAGCCAGTGGAAGAGGATGTGGATGACCGAGAAACTCCAGATTGACCACAAGAGCTAAAATAATAGGGAAAAAAAAAAAAAAAAAAGGAGTCAAGAATTTATTGATGTGTGAAACCTGATAGATAGTCAGAAATCAGAAAATAATGAAATTACTGCTTTTACTAAAACTTTGATCCCCCAAATCGCAGAGGTGAGGAAAGAATTACAATGCCATCTGAGGATAGACATTTTGAAAATAATAAAAGGCTATCAGCAGAAAAGCAATGCTCCTAGTGCACGTGGCCAACCATTGGAAAACATGAACCAACCTATTCAGCAAAGTAATCAATGGGAGGAATCTGGTCCATTCAGCTCAAATATGAATCCCCAATTCAACCACAGATTTAATCCTGCACCATATGACATGCCCCCGAATTACTACCAAGATCCTCGTCATCCTCCACCTCCCCCTCCTACTACTCTTCAGCCAAACAACGGTAGAGACGATTTAAACTCTCACCCCTATTATCATGATCTATAGTTTGATGATTTAAAAGTTCGGTTTTTAGTACATTGTTTACTGCATTTTAGGGATTTTATTTTGGAGAAATATTTCCCGATAGTTTTTTTCATTGTACTAAAAATTTGATGGTCACAGTTTATTCACATAATAAAGATTTATATTTTAAACATGTTAATAATAATAATAATATATTGAATTTTTCCATATTATAAAAAAAACTTGCAAATTTGTAATGCAAATGTAACTAATAAAGAAGAAGAAATAGTTGGTGTATTTTTATGGTTCGTGAATCCTACCATTAATCCAAAAAAATAAAATAAATCGCTTACCTCAGTGTTATAAGTAAGCATTCACATGGTGTTATTGCTTCCCTACAGTTTGTATCATGTCTCAACAACGCAGGTGTTAGCAGGTAAGAAAGTAAAATCTATGGAAAATAATTAAATTTGTTAAAAACCACAAGGAATCATTTTCTGGGAGTAGGACAAATCTGATTATGGTTAAGAGTGAGTATTGGGTATAGAGGAGTGGGATTAGGGTTAGATGTATCGGGCATTGAGGAGAGTTAGGAGTATCGGGCATGGAGGAGTGGGATTAGGGTTAGATGTATCGGGCATGGAGGAGTGGGATTAGGGTTAGATGTATCGGGCATGTAGGAGTGGGATTTAGGGTTAGATGTATCGGGCATGGAGGAGTAAGATTAGGGTTAGAAGTATCGGGCATGGAGGAGTGGGATTAGGGTTAGGAGTATTGGGTATTGAGGAGTGGATTAGGAGTTGGGGACTAGGAGGGGTGGGGAAATGCCGGGACTGGCATTTGGAGTGTCAATATAAAACTAGGATATACTTACGTTGCAATGGTCATACGTGTGTAATTTCAGAATTTATCAGGGTGCTCTCTCAGGTCATGATAGAGTAGCACAAATTGCCCTCTGAGTGCATTTGATGGATAGGATGAACCCAAAAGCGACGTTGTGACCTCTGTTATTGGAGAATATGTTCCCAAACATGTAGCACAAACAGCAGCTCATAAAACTCCATCTTTTCCCTGTTCTTTCTTCCTTGACAAAAAAACAGGAAGTGCACAGGATGGGATGTAATGGGGGTATGCCTATTAGCTGACGCCAACGCGGTAAAAACGCTATGAAAATGCGATGGGCGTTTTTACCGTGGTTTTTCAAAGCTTCAATGTAACTGGAGCCTTAAACATTTTTTTTTTTAATTCGATCACTTTTATTGCTGTCACAAAGAATGTAAACATCCCTTGTAACAATAATAGGTAGTGAAAGGTAATCTTTATGGAAAGATCAGGGTCCAAAAAGAGCTCCAATCCCCTTTGCACTTCAAAGTACTCAAATTTCCGAAAACAGCAATTCTGAATACTGTATATATATTTAAATCTGGCACCACTGGCAGCCGAGTAAACCGAAGTGACGTCGCTTCTGTGACAGCTGCCTGCATCATCCCGGTACAACCCCCTAAAGCCGAGGCTGCATATAAGCGTACGCTCAGCAGGAAGAGGTTAAAATTTGAGAGGTTCTAATCGTTCGCCATAATGTAAAAAACAAGTAGGTGCCCATGACCTGTTGAGATCCCTGAGAGGCTCATCCTTAAATTCCTAGTTAAGTCTAGATTGGTTTCTCGCAAGGCTGACAAAACACTTTCACATCTGAGATTTAAAAAATGAAACGAGCCGGGCCGTGGCCTGACGCAGCATGGAGTAGGACGTGCAGGCATTGTGCTCCGTCCAAATACTCCTGTTCACTCTCATCCTGAGCTCCAGCGCTATCCTACACCTGCCCAACGCCTAGCCCAAACCCTTACCTGAGTACCTTACATACCTGTGGCTGCAAATCCCCCATCACAGGATTGAGCAGCGTCATCCGCGGAGCCGCGATCCCGTTCGCGGGTGCGGCATTCAGGAAAGTCCCCGGCTTCGGCCTAGTTGTGGAAGTCGGCGGCCATCTTGCTCCACCCGACCTGCCGCCTGTGCTGCCTCCCGGCCCTCCTGCTTCCACAAATCCTCCCCCGGAGATCAACGGAGACCTCCTGAGGACCCCGCACACCCGCAGCTTCTGACCACCTGGCCATAGCATCTGGGTAAGGCTGCAGCTTCGGCCTGGTGCTGGGAGTCAGCGGCCATCTTGGTTCACCCAGCCTGCTGCCTGTACTGCTGCCGTGCCATCCTGCTCTCAGGTAACACCCTGTGGGGACTCAGAGACCCCCTGGGGGCCCCGCACACCTGCAGATAAGGATCCATCAGCCTCTGACCGCACGGCCCCAGCGTTCGGGGGGTGCTGGGAGTCGGCGGCCATCTTGCTTCACTAGAAAATAAAAGAAAAATAAGTGCAGCGCTAGTGGGCATGGGTTTGCATGAAGCAATGTAGACCAATCCCATTTACATGGGTAACATTATAATGATGTAGTCCAAAAACAAGAAAATATATAAAGGGTGGTGAAACCCTATATGCAAACAGGTGAAGTGTAAATAACAAAACAAGTCCTTCAAATCAAAGCAGGCAAGTCTTCCTATAGAGCACTCCTGTCCACCGCTCATATGTTGATGGAGAGACTGATGGTGCCCGTGATCAGCACGGATGGGCATACAGGTAAACCAAACAGGTAAATGAAGAAAGATGGGTACTCTTACCACAAATGATGGACACATATGCCAGGAGCAATGTGTCAGATGCGCGTGTAAGAGCTCCTAACACTCGCCTAACACAGCGAATTTCCGCCCCCCAGCAACCGGACCACGCATCCCTCTATTATGTGACTGCAGAACTTTGGCGATTATCGACCTTGCACTGTACTTCTGGTTAACAGTACAGGAGGAGCCTGTTGCTCTATATTTGCGAGCCCTGTATCTTTCATGCAGGCCGACTGCTGCAGATCTTTCACATAACAGCAAGACATTTTGGTTCTACCTGCTGCTACTTTTTTTGGGGTTTTGGGCACATACCCGCATCAGTTGGGGAAGATGCAGGGTGGGGAGGGGGAAGTTAGTCTTTACTTGATGGAATGCAATACAACGAAGTGCATACTAATATTCATACTGCATAGATGGCAAATCTTGTATTCATGTAATGCTACTGTTCCACGATATGTTTTAAAGTTTGTATTATGGCATCGATAAAACTGCTTACTTGGAATGTGCGTGGGCTGGGGAACAAGGTAAAGAGATCCGCCGTTTTCTCATTTCTCAAAAAACAATGTGCCGACATTGTGGTGTTGGTGGAGACACACGTTGAGGGTCGGCTCCAGGTGGCACTCCGCCGGCCATGGATCGGGTGGGCCTATCATTCATCCCACTCCTCCCATGCTCGTGGAGTCTCAGTCTTGATTGCCAAGACGGTACACTTTGAGCTATGTGATGTCCAGTCCGACCCACAGGGGCGATTTGTCTTTCTTTCTCGTGTAAATTGTATGGTGGAACCGATTTGTCTTTCTCTCGTTAAATTGTATGGTGAACCTTTCCTATTGATGGCATTCTATGTACCTCCACCATTTAGCTCTACTATAGTTACAGAGGGCCTGCTATATATGACTCGTCATCCTTCGATCCAGGCAGTGTGGCTGGGGATTTTAACGCTACGCTGAACCCTACATTAGATAAACTGTCACCCTCACCATTGCCTACTACAGCTCCAACCCACACTCGATTCTCCCGACTTATCTCTTCCTTTAACCTCACTGACACCTGGCGTTTTAAATTTCCGCTCACCCGAGCTTACTCCTGTTTCTCAGCTACCCATAACACTATGTCCCGTATAGACTTTATATTCATTTCTAATACCCTTGCCCCAAGATTACTGGAAGCTGAATTTGCCCCCAGATTACTCTCGGACCATAGCCCATATTGGATTAGCCTCTCCGTCCCATTAGACAGACCACCCCGTACGTGGCGCCTGAATCCGTTCTGGCTCACCCTGCTGTCAGACGATGACGAACTTGATAATAGTTGGAGAACCTATTTTTCAGAGAATGACGGGTCTGCACCCCCAGATATAGTATGGGAAGCCTTTAAATTACACGCACGCATGACTTTGACCTCCTGTATTAACAGGCTGAAGGCCAATTCCTCGGCTGCACTGGACGGGGCAATGCGGGATCTGTCCTCCTCTGAACAGGGGTATATGGCGAGCCCCTCTCCTGCTGGGGCTGCCCAACTTAGGTTACAAACCAGGGTGGTCAATCAGTTACAGCACGAGACAGCCAGGAAAAAACTTTTTTTTGCCAGACAAAAACTGTATGAACATGGGGAGAGAGCGGGAAAACTGTTGGCTTATCTAGCACATAGTGAGGATAGACCCCCTACGGTCATCTCCCTCAAGGGTTCTAACGGGGAAAAGATTATGGAACCCCAGGCTGTCACTTCCAAATTTTCTCAACTTTATACTTCCCAGGATTTCACCACTGAGGCTCAACTGGAGGATCTGCTGGCGGGAATCACTTTTCCACAGCTCGATGACACTCAAATGGCTATGCTAGATGCACCTCTTACACTTGATGAAATAACCGCAGCGATTGCGAGCTTCACCAGTTCCAAGGCCCCGGGTTCAGATGGGTTACCTATTGAATTTTATGCCCAGTACTGCAAGATACTTGCCCCTAAGTTATTGTCCCTCTTCAATCATTTATTCAACAACTTCACCCTACCCCCATCGATGGGTGAGGCGGTCATTATCCTTATACCTAAACCGGGCAAGGACCCAGGCCTCCCGGAATCTTATAGGCCCATATCACTCGTTCAGGTAGATATAAAGATCCTGGCTAAAGTACTTGCTCTCCGCCTTAACCAAGTGATTTGAAGCCTGATTTACACTGACCAAGCTGGATTCATGCCGGGGCGCAACACCTCCTTCAACCTCAGGAAATTGTTTATTAACTTGCAGGCGACACATACTAACGTTGGGTCCCGGGTGGTGGTGGCATTGGACACCGCCAAGGCCTTTGACTTGGTGGAGTGGCGGTACCTTTGGGGATGCCTCCGTAGCTTTGGACCCAACTTTATCAAGTGGGTTCAATTATTATATCTGGCACCCAGGGGTAGGGTGGTGGCCAACGGGAGGGCCTCCCAGACGTTTAACTTATCCAGGGGCACTAGGCAGGGCTGTCCACTCTCCCCACTCCTCTATGCCCTGGTGGCAGAGCCCCTTGCAATCTCCATTAGAGAGGACCCCGAGATCCAGGGTCTTTGCCTTGGCTCCCTGACTGAAAAAATTAGCTTATACGCAGACGACACGCTGCTATACCTGGCCGACTCTACCACCTCTCTCCGGAAGGCATTACATACGATCGAACACTTTAGTCAGTTCTCTGGCCTTAAAATTAATTGGGAGAAATCCCAAATATTGCCTATAGATAGTTTCCCCTCCCCCTCGCAGCTACCACTCCAGCGAGTGAACACTATTAAATACCTTGGAGTATTGGTGAATAGAACACCGGCTGAATACGTATCCCTGAATATAGAACCCCTTTTCGATCTCATTAAGTCTAAAACCCAAATATGGGCGAGATTGCCGCTCGGTGTGTGGGGCCGCATTAATATCGTTAAAATGATATTACTTCCTAAAATATTGTATATACTTTGGCACACGCCCGTATACTTGCCCTTGAAATTTTTCAAGGTAATGGAGGCCATACTACGGACATTTATCTGGGGTACCAACAGACACAAGCTGGCCTGGAGAGTCCTTAAGAACCCCACTGATTTAGGTGGAACAGCCCTCCCTGACTTAAATCTCTATTACCTTGCATCCCAACTGTCTCAACTATACCACATAGATAAAACCGACAGAACCAGATTTTTCACGCTTCTCTGTCCACGGTGGGCGCAGCTGACCGCTGATTCGCTTACTGCAATCATGGTGGAGCATAGTGGCAACAACTCTAATAGAGACAGGGGGTCCCTATTATATCAATATAGGAGAGTATGGGACATTGCCACTAAAACGTTGACGGTTCCTAAACCCAATGACTACACCCCTTTATGGCACAATAGACTACTCTCAGAGTTTCTCTCGATCCCTGACACAGAGATATGGTGCGAACATAGAAATTATGTGATGCAAATAATATATTCCAATGGCACACTTAAAAACTTTGAGGACCTTCAAAATGAGTTCCTGCTGCCTAACTCCATGCTTTTTAGATTCTTTCAGGTGCGTCACGCAGCCCAAGCTCAGTTCTTCCAGTCTCTGCCACAATCTACACCGAATGTCATCATGGCAGTGGTTAAGGGTGTAGACCCACGTAAACTAATCTCGGATTTTTACGCCATGCTCCTAACCCCGTCATCTACTACGCTAGCTTACAACCTTAAATCAAGATGGGAAAGGGAGGTGGGCCCAATGGAGGATGAGGAGTGGAGTGAAGCACTTGACGCATGCAAGACTGTATCCCCCAAGCTCTCCGACAGGTTGACCCAATTGTACGTGGTGCACCGGGCATATCTCACCCCCCTAAGAATCGCCCGCTTTCGACATCAGTCTTCTACTTCGTGCACAATGTGTAATCAAGCGACAGGCACATTCTTCCATCTACTTTGGGCGTGCCCGGTCCTCCAGGGTCTGTGGAAGCAGATAGTGGACTTCCTCCATGATGACATGGGATCCCCATTGTCTCTGGATCCCAAACAATGCTTACTGGGGATATACCCCGATGCAGAAATAGACAAATTCACTAAAACATTTTTGCATGAAACATTGTTTTCTGCTAGGAAAATTATAGCCAGACAGTGGATGAGACCCACTCCCCCCAGCTTCAATGACTGGAAACTAGATATAAATAACACACTTCCCTACAAAAAGTTCATATATATTAATAGAGGTTGTCCAGATAAGTACAACACAATCTGGGACAGATGGCTTGAGTCCACTGACACATGCACTGAGGGTCCATAAACCCATATATTCTAACGTACAATCCCATGAATAGAGTAGGCGCAAGGTTTTCCGTTCATAAACAGCTACTGAGTCCATTGTTCGATCTGAATACGTTTTTGTTTTGATCTACTGTGCCTATATGTGTATAAGCCATATTTCTTTATTTTATGCATTTCTCCAGTATTGCCTTGTAACTTGCAGAACTATGTTCCAAATGTAAATTGTTCAATAAAAACTTTATTTAAAAAAAAAAAAAATGAAACGAGTCAAATTAAGTTTTATTTTACTATGTGGCCATACAAAGATGTTGGTTTCCAGTCAAATATCTAAAACAGTATTAAGATAACAGGTTACAAAGAAAAAATTCTGACACTTTTAGGGGAATTTTTTAAAAAATACCACCAAGAGGTACATACAAGTCACACTGTCATGATATAATTAAGCAGGATTCCAGATTTAAATGAAATCCACCACCAGCATTTGACTCCGGAATGTTACAGTGCACCAGTTTTGGGTTTAAACGTTCACATAGTGAATAGAGGTCGACCGATATATCGGTTGGCCAATATATCTGCCGATATTTGGGCATTTTTTAAGAAATCGGCATCGGCCAATTGTGAAAATTAGGCCGATTTTCAGCTGCTACACTATACCCTGCTTTCCCGTGCCCATTCCACCTACAGCATCACGAGAAATCATTCACCCGCGCTGCCGATTGCCTGCGCCGGCCCCTATAGAGAAGAGAAACAAGTTTCAGGTGATAGTGGCCAGCACTACCTCCTCTTCCTTCCCTGCATGGATGGAGGGCAAGTCAAAAACTTAATGTGTGCTGCTGTGCCCCCTGCAGACTCCTTTGATGGGACATCTGACTGACAAGCTGGCATTGAGTTGCATTGTAAAAATGGAGGAGGATGACTCTGGGTGTATACGAGCCTCTTCACAATGTAACTCACCCTCAACAACTCAATCATCCTTATCCCCCTCCACAATGCACCCCCCACCCATGGCCAGATCCATCCCCCTCCACAACACATCACCCACGGCCAGCACCAGCCATCCCTCTCCACAACTCTTCCCCACCCATGGCCAGCACCATCCATCTATACCCCTCCACAACATATCCCCCACCCAGCACCATCCATCCCCTCCACAATGCATCCCAATCCAAAAATCGTCCCAAAATATCCTGCACAAAAATCATCATATATCGGCCATTGGCCGCCCCCGATTTCTAAATATCGGCATCGGCCAGAGAAAAACCTGTATCGGTCGACCTCTAATAGTGAAGTGTCACTGATCACATAGCTGAATGACTAGTGAAGTTTTCATTCAAACTAAGAAAGGTTAGAACAGAAAAGGAAGAAGCAGACATAGGTAGGAGTGACATTTCTATTCAGACACAAACAAGGCCAAAATGTAATCCAGATTTCACAAATTGATGCACTGCAGATGAAAAACTATTTCAGCACCTAGTAAAACCAAGGAGCTGCAGGAAGCAGGAATATATGTTTGTACATGAAGCTGCCAATCAAGATTAGGATATCCCCCCCAAAGTAAACATGACAGTATAAACTATGTTGACAGTCTACAGCACTACAGTTCAATCACCTGTCACTAACTAGCACATCCTTTAATGGCATCCCAAGCAATCTGTATGCTCCAAATCCTAGAATTCTGCAAAATGTGGACGTGTCAAGTAATCCCACTTTCTACCACACCATTAACCAGTAAAACCAATGCAAATGCATTAGGCAGTGGGCGATTGTGCAAAGCTATCAGATGTGCCAACGTTAAATGCATCTAGAACGCAGGGGAGGACATCAGGTACATTTAGCCACTGGTAGATGCTTGCACTGTAGTGTCACATCCTGTATAATTCTATATTGTACTGACAAGGTAACTCTGAAGTCATCTCACACTGCAAAGAAAATCCAAGGACCAGTAAATTCTAAAGCAGGAATGCAATTTATTTTGCATTTCTATTAATTGGGCAAGACTTAACCTTGCTGGCAAAAATTAGATTCCATAATTTTGTGGCGATAGACAATGGTAAAATATGCTCATGGCAACAAGTGTCTTCAGGGGGGGGAAAAAAAAGCAGAGCATACATATTTTTTAACTTGTTCAAATAGCTTTTAAAATTTTATAGGGAAATGCACTACTTTAAAATCCAATTAAAATCTACATAATTTACAGCTACCATGCAGGAAATAAAATGCATGCCCTTGGAAAACATAGCAGGGATACTGAGAATTTAGTTCTGTAGTCACACTACTTCGTTTATCGCACACATTGCTCTTAAATTTTCCAGATCATGCATATATATAAAAACATAAAAAGTCTTAAAAGCTCTATTGCTAATGGAAATTTACCGGAAAACACTGCTAAAATAAGGTGCCATGCACACGATAAGTCAAAATACACCTAAACCAATGTCACCACAAAGTGATCAATGGTCGTGCTACCTCAGTAAAACATGCTGTGCCTGTGGAAGCACCTCACTTGCATCAAAGGTGTTTACGAGCTAAGCAGGCGTTCTCAGCTCAGCATCAATAGACAAGTCAATACAAGCCCAAGAGATATTGTCTTTAAACTATAATTATAGAATTTTACTTCACCCTTCCATATTTGCTTGCTTTCAGCTATACCTTTTCTATAGAAAATAAGCTGCCTTTTAGTTTCATGGTACAGCAGAACCACTTTTCCACTCCATTGCTTTCTGTGACTTTTTCAGCTATCAGGAAACAATCTTTTACAGAATTTAAAAGTTTTGTATGTAGTGTGTGAGAAAAGTTTACTCATGTCGTAAGGGGCTTTTTAAACTGGAAAATAAAATTTGCAGCTGAAGTCAGATTTTTCCAGGCCATCTAACAATTCTGACAAGCCAATCCTGTGTCTTAGAACCACAATATACATAGAACATTCAGAACTGTGAAATGTATGTCTGATGAGAAGAGAAGAAAAGTGTGAATAAATGAAAAAAGTACTTATTACTATACATTCCTAACTAGCTATCACTCAAACCCCCAAAAAAGGTGAAAGGAGTGCCTAAAACTAAACGTATGGGGTCATACAACAATGAAAGGTACAAGTGGTGGCATAAAACACTATAGAGATAATACACAACTGAAAGGTATAAATAAGTGCTAAAACATTTGTAGGGACAATATACAAGTGAATGGTATTAGGTGGGTGCATAAAGCAAAACCTCTGGGGACAAAGCACACGGGGAGTGAAGATAAGCACCACACTATCAAGAGTGAAAAAACATGGCAAGAAAAGTGAACACATGCTTTTGGCTATGAAAAACAGTGATAAATACAAAACATTTTTACAACAGAACATGCTTAAAAAAAAAAAAAAAGTCAACAATTGAAAAAACGATTAAACATGCCCTTAGCTTAAAATTGTGTCAAATGTGTAAAACAATGCAGAACCAACAGTTAAAGAAAGCTTATATCTAACAAAAACACAGAAACCTTTGCAGTTTTACAGTATATCACCACACTGAAACTTTAAGAGCCCCTTCACACTGCCAGCGCCCGAAAACTGCTGGTAAAACGCCGCTAAAACTAGAGGCGCTTAACTAGCGTTTTTCAAGCGCTACTGGGGTGCTTTTAACCACCGCTAGTAGCCAAATAAAGGGTTAAAAGCATACACAAAGCACCGCTGCCAAGGCACTTCCCATTGATTTCAATGGGAAGGGGCACTTTAAGAGGTGTATTTACCTCTCCTAAAGTGCTGCAAAAAAGCTGCTTGCAGGACTTTTTTTTTGGACGCCCTGCAGCGCCTCACCTCAGAGGCTTCTTCCAGGCTTTTTTTAAGCACCAAAATGTCTGAAAAACAGCCCAGTGTGAAAGGGGTCTTAAGCTGGATATACTTGTGGTAAATTGCCAGTTGATGGCCCAGGGTTTGATTCATGATAGGCCGACAAATGTATCCCCTCATGAAGCAAAGCTTGAGCTGGATGATTCTGTATGAAAAGAGCATTACTAACAAATCTTAGGAGGTAAACTAAAAGTGCTACATTATGAGCATCAGTGGTAGGTGCAGTTTTACATTCCAGATTTCTCCATGGTGGGCCTAAACATGGCTCTTCTTCTGAATGAAGGCACTCTTCTTTCCTTTAAATAAAAAGAAAGAAATGCACATTAACTGACACTGTACAAGAAAAAAAAACCCTCATATTTAACTCTGCTGAATAGGTTGTGGTAGCGTTAGAACCTGAGTCAGGGTTTGAGGTTTGTGTCCCTCTTGGGAAGATTTTGCCTCACTTCCAGGTGAGGACACAAACCAGGAAGAACGAACAGGGGTTGAATGATGTGGCTATACAGGTGCATTGTGAAATAAAGGGATGTATTCTATAATTTTGGGGCAAAGTTGGGGCACCTTGCCACCAAGTGGTTAGACCTACCTACTTAACCAAAAGGCTCAGCCCCACCTATAGGACATATTTCGCTGCAGTAAGCCACAGTAGCAGGTTGCAGTTAAACGGTAACCACAGAACCCTAAATCTTTAACACCAGAAAACAAATATTCCATTTTTTTTTATAGAAAAGAAAACTACTACTAATTTCATTGAGTTCACAGACCACTGGGATGTTCAAAAGTAGTTGCAAACGGGCTTAGGAAGGGAAGATTTCAAACCTCACAACTGCCTGTAGTGACAGGTCTACTTGATCTAGGGCTGCAACAACTTTCATAATTGATTAGTTGGCCGATTATTGTTTAGATTAATCAGATAACAAACTTAAAAAAAGTGGTGTATATTTATATGCAGTAGTAAATATAAATAACCTATATGGTAAGGGAACAAAATCTCGAATCCACGCTGAGGACAGAAGAGATATACTGTATATACTATTTAAGGTTGAATCTGGTAAAAATCAGACTCGGAGCAAATTTTTTATTTAAAAAAAAAATATATATATATTTGAAGACTGTTTTGCAGATTTTCAGACAGAACTGTAATATATGTTAGCAATTAAAAAAACATTGTCTACCTTTAAAAAATATTTTTAAAGAACATTAGTTTGATTTTCTAATTGTTAGTGGTGTCAAATGGGATGTTTTTTTCAATCACAGTGATGGGAAAATTTGAGGGTGCAATCCTGCAGAGCCTTCTAGGACACTGGTAGAAAACTAGGGCATGGTGGTAGGAGAGGCTATCCTAGGGTGGTTTACAGTTTCTCAGTGTCCAATACTCCTGTTGGCGGCGATAGCACCAAAATTTTACTGCCATTCTGTGCCCCCACCCCATATACGTTAGCATACTCAGGAGTCTGAGTATGCAGAATATGAAATATCAAGAAAATTTGTACAATTCAACATTGTGGCTCAATGAAAGAACTATGTTATACTATACCTTTATGAAATTATCTTGAAAGAAAGGCTTGTGGAACCTTCCATCGCCAGAAAACAGACAGGATACAGCAGTTTGTATGCTTCGGTCAATTTTCTACAAGCAATACAATACAATTAATTTATGTCTGCCCTGCTAAGGCTATCGCAGTAGAGACTATGAATAACTAATGACAATGTGGCCGCTTATACACAAGTGATAAGCCACTTTACATTTTATTCAACATAAAGCAATTACCTTTTGGGGACTTGCTGAAACCAAGGCATTTTGCTCTGGGATTGTATAGTCTGCCTGCAACACTTCACCACAAGCTGTCTCAAAGTCATTTCCTGTATAATTCCAAGTTAAAGCCTACAAAACAGGAAACTATATGTAAAACAAAATCGAAATATAGGATTTTTGTGTCCACAATAAATTTTCTCTGGAGCTCACTGAGGGACATAGATTGATGGTAAAGTGGTTTCTAAAGTCAAAAGTTTACCCGCTTAATGCATTCTTTTCATTAATGCACAAACCCTTCCAAATGTTTCTTCCCCCAGCTTTCTAAACACTTACCCAAGTCTTCTATTGAAGCTGATGCTCTTCTTTCTCTCACGGGCTACACCAAGAGCAGTGGGAGCCATTGACTGCTGCCGTCAGTCAAACCCAGGCAAGTTTACCCCAATTAATTTTTTTTGTACTTTACAACTACTTTAACAGACCCCTTAAGTTATACAGCCAAGTACAGAAGAAATAGCACACAGAAAACTGAAGGCCATTTCTGAGGCTATAACCAATTCCACCTCTAACCTGCTCAGCTGTAGCAAGCAGTCCAAAAAAACAGTACATAAGGGAAGAGCTGCATCCCTCGGACTCTTTACACCAAGAACAAAAATCTTCTTTCCACCATGCTCCAGCTAGGTTGCATAAAATGAGATTAACCCCCTTGACTTCGGACAAACTGCCGATTTCCTACACTGTTTCTGGTCCTGTCCAGTGGTTCAAGACTTCTGGGCTATTAGGTTATTTTATTTCATCGGCGGCGGGTCTCAAACATTGCCCATCCCAAAAAACACCTTCTAGGCATCTTGGGCAATTTACACATACCATCCAATGCCAAGAGACTACCCCGCATTCTGTATTGCTAGGTTAAAAAGTTTTGCCATTACAATGGCTAACAGAATTTCTTTGAATATAAATCCAGAAGTACAGGAAGTTAGAAGTAAACTGAAAGGTGTGGGAGACCTTGCCCCTTTCTCTACGACACAAAATTTAATAAAGATGAAAATTCTTCCCAAATGTTTATATTTGTTTAGAAATTCACCACAATGCTTATTGAAATCTTTTTTATACAACAGTATTTTCTATGGAGAAATAAACTACCTAGAATTCAACTATACGTATGCGTCCTTTGGCACAGGGGGACTGGCCTTCCCAGACTATTTCGCAGCACAGCTGGTAATGGCAGGTGAACGGTTAATCCCAGATAACTATAACCCTATAGCAGTGGTACACTCTACTGAAGCACTTCAGGCACTGCTGTTCCGAGGGTTAAAATCTATATGCGAACCGACACCTTTGATGGTAACTATAAAGGTATTGAGAGCCAGCTTAGTGGGGGGGGGTAGGATTTTTGTACTCACCGTAAAATCCTTTTCTTTCACAGACGACAGCTCCTTTATTCTTGACAGTAGGGTTTATATGCTGTTCATCAGAAAAGGACTAGGCAGACATGTTAAACAGTAAAGCTGACTCAGACTGTCACGTGTCTTCATCTGGGGAAGACACGCAACAGTGTCGTAACACGTAGGGAGGAGGACAGACGTGACGTGCACCTGGAGTGACGTAGGACGCAGCTGTTTGTTTTACTGCTTTTCATCGTTTTCTTTGCTGTAAGCATAGGTTTTTCTTGATTAAACATTGCTCTTTTTTAACTACTACACTATTGGAGGCTCTCTGTTTGTTGTCTCTCTCCTGGAGCTAAGTATTCGTTTAGGTATAGCCCAGGGGCTTAGTGACATCATAAAAGAGACAAGACATTATACTAAGCGTTGTGGCTGTATGGAGGTGGGTCATTTCAGATTTAACTTAACGCCTGTTATTTCTGTGAGCCTGCTGTGGGATATCTTCACCTTCCCTCTCTAGTGACACCCCATATCTTCTAGACATCACTCTGCTCCACACTTGGATTAATAGTACTTATCTTCCACCTACAGACATTGAATTTTAGCACTTTATTGGAGTATTTGCACTTTATACTGTTTTTTGCACATTTCTGCACCCGATGACCAATTAGCTTTTGCAGAACGGGTCATCTGCTAAGTTTTGCACCATCATTCATTGATGTGTAATTGCATTTAATATTGCACTGCTGGTTCATTATTAATTTATTTTTGCGCAAATCCTTCATTTAAATAAACACCATAGACCATTCGTTCAGGTCTATTAAGACGGTGGATGTCTAGGGAAAACCTCACCCCCCTTGACACCCCTAATGGGATCACTCAGCTTAAGAGGTAGAATATCCCTTTCCACCCAACCTCCTCTAGTATAGATAGTAGTACCCGACTTTCAACAGCCATGCCGTTAAAGCCAGCGACTGTACAGGAGGATGAAGTATAGACCTTGCGACAGAAGGTCCTCTCGCATTGGGAGTCGCCAAGGAACATCTGCCACCAGGTGTATGAGGCTGGCGAACCAGTGATGCAGAGGCCAATCTGGGGCAATTAGAATCACCGGAATTTCTCTGTGGCACAGACGAGGAAGGAGTTTTTAGCGGGGGAAAAGGCATAGATTAGCCGATACTGTCCCCATGGAGCCACCAACGCGTCTGTCACGTCCACCCAGATTCGAATGGAGGACTTTGCAAACCCACCAATTGGAAAGCAGGGAGGCCCATCAAGCTGCAAACTCGCAAAGGTGACCCCCACCTGAGAGTCTAGTGCATGGGTCCTCAAACTACGGCCCTCCAGCTGTTCAGGAACTACAATTCCCATCATGCCCTAGTCATGTCTGTGAATGTCAGAGTTTTACAATGCCTCATGGGACTTGTAGTTCCGCAACAGCTGGAGGGCCGTAGTTTGAGGATCCCTGGTCTAGTGGGAGCAAACCTTTATGCCGTCGCAGATTTGTTCGTAGGCTTATTTGGCTTGCGAACCCAGGGACGCTTTTGTCCCTCAGCTAGCCCTTTGTCGGCCTGGGAACACTTACCTGCAGGCCCAGACTGACGAAACAAATGCTTTTGAGCAGAAAAGGAGGGCCCTGACCTACAGCATTGCTCCTTACCCTTTCTGAATTGTGGGAGCAGTGTGTGCTTACCCCCAGTGACATTCCTAATAATGTCGTCCAGCGAAGCTCCAAATAGCCTCCCTCCCTGGAAGGACAAATCCTTCTTTGACGTATGGTCCGCGGACCGGCATTTTAGCCAAGCCAGGAGCAGATACTGAGGCTCTGGAAAGCAAGGGAGCTGTATCCAAGGCTGCATCGCAGACATACTTAAGACCATGCACCAACTGGTCAGCCAGTTCCTTACAGACCGGGGAAGCCTCCTTCAACTCACGGTGCAACTGCTCATTCTGTAAGTGTCTAACACCAGGGCCGAGGCCAATACTGGCCGCAATGCTGACCCCAGCACTGCGAACATGGACCGGGGCCCTATCTGCAGTGTCCTTAAAGGCAGGGGTCCCCTCTAACGGAACCATGGTTACCTTGTTTAACCTGGATACTGGGGGGTCCACAACTGGGGGAGAGGTTTATTTTTCAGGAGACTCTGCTCAAAGGGGTAACGGACCGCCATGCGTTTTGGGACCGAAAAGGCTCTCTGCGGTTGTTCCCCATTCTTTGTCTATAAACTTAGCAAAATAAGAAATGCTAGGAAGCACCTTAGCAGTGCGGTCGGCTTGTGGGACCCAAAAGGGACCGATACCTCAGATGCCCTTGCCGTATTCTCCAGTTTGAGGGTTTCCCGCACTGCGGCGATAAGTGCTCCAGCAAGTGCCTTTTCTTGCTCTGACCCGGACACAGTATTCCTCACTGAATGGTCCTGGTCCGCATTCTCGGACATGTTAGAATAGGGGCCCTGTGTCACAGCCAGGCCCGAGTCTGAATCAGAGCTTTCCCCAGAAGATGGTGGGGGAAGGGGGCATTTTTTTTACCCCCCTTGCGCCCACACCGCTTCCATCCTGGCAACAAAGGATTCCAGGACCGCCAACAAAGCATCCACAGGTACAGGGGCACCAGTTGCTATCAGGAATGTCTGGGGAAGAAGCACCAGCTTCTGACACCATGCTGACCCACACTTACCCGACAGCCACTTAGGGACTAAAGTCAAAATACACAAAAGGCCCACCCTCCTAGCTGCTACAGCAGATCGAGGGGCTCCCCAGAGGACTTCCCGCCCTGACTCAGGTACTGCTTAGCTCTGTGGTTCGCTCTCCCCTGCAGACTGTGCCCGAGTTGTTCTGTGCTGTTCAGAAAGACATTTCCAGCGCTAGAGGCCAAAACCAAGCTAAGGCTACAGGAAGACCCTGGACACATGGCGCAGCCCTCAGCTAGGACCCGGAGCACTCCCAGGAGGACCTCTGTCAGGTACACAGCAGGCCCAGCCCAGATGCATGGGCAAGAGGGAAGGGACAGGGAGAGCGAGAGACCCCCTAATCGACCACCCCAGGAATGCCCAGCCATACCAACCCACTGAGGCAGGAAGGACTGTACTTACCCATCCATGCGAGGACCCGCTGGTGCATTCCCGACAGGCATACAACCACGTTGGAGTAGCTGTCGGCCTGGTTCACTGTGAGTGAGACAACACTACAGCCCAATCATATGTGGACCCTGGAGCAAAAAGCCCACCAGCCACCACAGGAGTCATGGGGTATGTTGTGGCAGACCTAGCCCTTAGAAATGGTGTGCTCAAGCTCACTGGCTGGACTGAGGAGACTACAAGGATCTAAAAATATCCCAGCCTGTCACTCAGTCGGCAGTTGAGTCTCAAATAAAATTAAAAAGAAAAGAATACAACAAAAAATGGCCCTCAGGGCGCTGGGCCCAAAGGGAGCCACAAAAATAGACAATCACAGTCTGCTAAAACTAATAACACAAAGAATTAAATGTTACCATGTTTTTATTGTAAACATGCACAGTGCAGGTGGAAAAAGTATGTGAACCCTTGGATTAAATAACTGGTTGAACCTCCTTTGGCAATAACTTTAACCAAACGTTTCCTGTAGTTGCAGATCAGACGTGCACAACGGTCAGGAGTAATTCTTGAGCATTCCTCTTTACAGAACTGTTTCAGTTCAGCAATATTCTTGGGATGTCTGTTGTGAATCGCTTCTTTAAAGGCCATGCCACAGCATCTCAATCAGGTTGAGGTCAGGACTGACTGGGCCACTATAGAAGGCATATTTTCTTCTGTTTAAGCCATTATGTTGATTTACTTCTATGCTTCGGGTCGTTGTCCTGTTACAACACCCATCTTCTGTTAAGCTTCAGCTGGTGGACAGATGGTCTTAAAGGGGTTGTAAAGGTAAAAAAAAAATGTCCCTTAATAGCTTTTTTTTTTACCTTACTGCAGTCCTCCTTCACTTAAGTCATCCTTCCATTTTGCTTTTAAATGTTATTTCTTCTGAGAAATCCTCACTTCCTGTTCTTCTGTCTAACTACGCATCGTAATGCAAGGCTTTCTACCTGGTGTGGAGAAAGTCTCTTGAGTGTCAGGATGCCCACTAACACACAGCTCCTTTCTATCTGCAAAGTAGAGTGTCCTGACCGACACTCCTGCTCGCCCCTCCCCTCAGGAGGCTTTCTCCACACCAGGGAGAAAGCCCTGCATTATGGTGTGTAGTTACAGACAGAAAAACAGGAAGTGAGGATTTCTCAGAAGAAATAAGGACATTTGAAAGCAAAATCGAAGGATAAGGTAAGTGAAGGAGGACTGCACTAAGGTAAATGAAGCTATTTAGGGAAAACATTTTTTTACCTTTACAACCCCTTTAAGTTCTGCAAAATGTCTTGATAAACTTGGAAATTCATTTTTCCTTCAATGATAGCAATCTGTCCAGGCCCTGATGCAGCAAAGCAGCCCCAAACCATGATGCCCCCCCCACCACCATACTTTATTGTTGGGATGAGGTTTTGATGTTGGTGTGCCTCTTTCTCCACACAGTGTTGTGTGTTTCTTCCAAACAACTCAACTTTGGCTTCATCTGTCCACAGAATATTTTGCCAGCACTGCTGTGGAACATCCATGTGCTCTTGTGCAAACTGTAAACGTGCAGCAATGTTTTTTTTGGACAGCAGTGGCTTCCTCTGATATCCTCCCATGAAATCCAATTCTTGTTTAGTGTTTTACGTATAGTAGATTCGCTAACAGGGATGTTAGCATATGCCAGAGACTTTTGTAAGTCTCTTGCAGTCATCTTTACAGGACGGCCACTCCTTTAGAGCAGTGCATTTAACTTGGGAATTTTGTTCTCGATAGGGAATCTGCATTGAAGGCTGCTTGAGAAGGGTCTCCTTTCAGGGTGCTCCCTCTCAAGATTGACTCCACCAGAGATTTGTGAACGAGAAATACCCTGGCCTTCTGTGCACTGGACCCTTGGTACACAAGGTTGTGCTTACAAAGTTGTACCGACTCTACTCTAATTTCCAAAGTGTCATAAATCGCTTTGAACAAGTCCCCCTGGAGGAATCCTTCTTTTAAATGAGACCCAGAGTCTGTCTGAGAAGAGGCCAGTGACCTGGGTTCCCCTTCTCTATCCTCACCATCGTCCCGACTAGGTTTTGACAGAGAAGGCATACTAGCAGCCTTGGGGGAACCTGCATCCTTTCCATCATACCTTTAAAGGATGGGAAAGTGGATGCAAACTCATCCTTAACGGTTGTCACTGAGTCATCCCTGACTAAACTACTAATGCACTCAGGGCAAAGAGGCCTTTCCCAGTTGGAGCTCAACTTTGCTCTGCATACAACTTTAACCTGAAAGCCAAACATCTATGAATGCATGCCCCTGACCCTCACCAGCACTCTGCTTGGGGTAAAACAGAGGTGCCCAGCCTGTCACCTGTGTTCCCCAGCCAGGGAGGGACTCTTTGTCACAAGCACCCCACCAAAGTAAGCCATGGCCAACTGTTACCAGGGGGTTCCGATGCCTGGGGAACCAGAGTCTACCGCCTGGGGTGCTGCAGTGACCTCCATAGCTCCCTGGTGTGCGCCACAGCCTCTGCTGGGTCTTCCACTAGCCCAAGATGCCCGCCCCACAGATCGCCACTCCCATGAGATCGAAACCTTGTCTATCGGCACCCCTTGATGCAGCTCTGCCAGAAGCCCGAGTCATTGCCTTAGCTTGGAGCGCAGAAGCCCTGCCTCTGATGCATGCCCTCCCTGCTCCATACCGGCACTACCAGGTAAACAGGCAACCTCTCACAGAGCACCGACAGGAATACAAACTGCCAGAGCAGCACTCAAAACAAATTACATAAAATGTAGTCAATTTTATAGGTCCAACATCACAACTGGTGACAGAAAAAGGTTGGTAATACTGGAATGTAGACCGATTCAACGCTGCTACACTCTAGTGTTCCTACCATCTAAAATCCTAGGTTTGCGAGTGCAAAACACATATTTTAATCTCTCTTTAAAAATTCTTACACTTTCCTGTCCCTGAAGCCACCACTTCATCTGCTCACAGCCTGTGGATGGATATGGAAACTCAGGCCAGGAGCCATTAGGCAGAAGTCTAATCAGATTATAGGGTATATTTATATAACTTTTAAGTTTTATTACCTGAGGCAATACATAGCTTCTTTGATCTCCACCAGCCCACTGTGGAGCCACCTACATGGAAGAAAAAAATAATGTTTTTAAAACATCAAAAAAAGAAGACAAAGCCACAAAGTTAGTAATAAAGGTACCTGGAAATATCCTGGCTGCTGGTATGCCAAGGGTATTTGCTGCAACATGACTTGCGAGTTTGGGTAAGGACAAGCCTGCAAAAAGATATTCGCAATAGTTCATGACTGGTCATAAGGACCATGCATTGTAAAGTACAAGTTCACGTTAACCTGAATATTTTATTCGTATAGCAAAATTCTGTACAGTATTTCCTTGTGTAATTTAAAGGTGATCTTTATATTAATTGTCACTTTAGTTTGTTTGGACCAAGCCGGTTCAAACCAACCATTTCCTTCACTAAGTGGAGCACTGGCTCCACGCACTAATAACTGTATTTAGCTTCAGTTTAAAGTACAGTGCACACCTGGAACAAAAGAGCCAGTCTGAGTAGCGCTCAGCCATTCAGACACAGCTTTGTAGTCTGCGAATACAAAGCTTTCTCTTATGGGCAGAGTCCGAGCGAGACATCAGCCTGACTCAGCCAATCATAGGAAGCCTTGTATTTGTTAATAGAATACAAAGTTGCCTCTGCATGCTTGCGCGCCGTACAGACCGACTTGTATTTTGTTCCAGGTGTGAGACAGAAGTATGTCTCAGCCAGAACACGGCACTGTGTACTGAATATAGTGCTTTGAGCCAGTGCAGAACTTTAAGGAAATTGGGTGAACGAGCTTGGTCCACACGATTAAAAGTGACAGGAAATATGGAGATTAGCTTTAACATAGTAATTGCATTGTTATGCTCGAGAGGTAAAAACAATTGGCAGAATGTTACGGACCCCCGTACTCAAAAGGAGTGTCTGCCGTATAAGCACAAGCCAAAGTCCCTTAGCCCACGGAGTCACTTGTCTAGACATTAGTGTAGGGTGGAAAACAGACTATTCAAACACAGGCACAAAGATACACTCAGGGGACAACCCCCTTGTTTGCATAATGACATAGGGTGGAGTAAACTACATTTAGTAACGAGACACACAGGTGTATTCAACTTTCCATCAGCAGACCGTCTTAGCAGGAAGGGGTGTTGGTGGAAATTCACCCCCTCCCTAGGCATGCTAGAAACAGACATCCCATTATAGGCGTTTCCCAAGGCAGACAAATAGAACAAAGGGATACTGCTACACCTCAAACTATCTAGTAAAAAAAAAAAAAAGAAAGTGTACCATAATTTATGAGACCAAGCTCATACTATATTCCAACAGTCTTAAGGTGGAATTCATTTATCTTCATATATTCAAGGGATATTGTTCAGAAATATTACTGTCCCAAGTAGAAGATCCCCTTCATTCTTTCATCACAAACCACACATATAAGACCCTGGCTAACAGGAGTAAAAGGAAATGCAGAGTCCAGTGTGGTTTGTACAGGGAGTCGGGTTAGTGCAGACCTGACTGGTATTCTCTGGCTTTTTTAGATGTTTGGCAAACAAATCTGGCCTTCCTGTTTGAGGCTCACCAATGGTTTACACCTTGTGGTAAACCCTCTGTATTCACTCTGGTGAAGTCTTCTCTTGATTGTTGACTTTGACACACACACCTACTACTGGAGAGTGTTCTTAATCTGGCCAACTGTTGGGAAGGGCATTTTCTTCAAAGAATTCTTCGGTCATCCACCAGTTTTCTGTGGTCTTCTGGGTCTTGTTGCTGAGCTCACCAGTGCATTCTTTTTATGGATGTTCCAAACAGTTGATTTAACCACACCTAATGTTTTTGGTATCTCTGATGGGTTTGTTTTTTTCAGCCTAATGATGGCTTGCTTCACTGATAGTGACAGCTCTTTGGATTTAATGAAGAGTTGACAGTAACAGATTCCAAGTGCAAATAGCACACTTGAAACTAACTCTGGACCTTTTATCTGCTCCTTGTAAATGGGATAAATAGGGAGTAACACACCTGGCCATGGAGCAGCCAATTGTCCCATTACTTTTGGTCTCTTAAAAAGTGGGAGGCACATATACAAACTGTTGTAATTCCTATACCGTTAACCTGATTTGGATGTAAATACCCTTGAATTAAAGCTGAAAGTCAGCAGTTAAAGCACATCTTGTTCGTTTCATTTCAAATCCATTGTGGTGGTGTATAGAGACAAAAAGATTAAAATTATGTCGTTACCCCAATATTTATGGCCCTGACTGTAAATCCTCTATGTCACGAGTCTCTAACATCACTAGGCAAGAAAGTTCAGCAGTAAAATAAATTGAAGGAATCTAAGCAATTATTAACCACTTAACCCCCGGATGATATTGTTGCCCAAAGACCAGAGCACTTTTTGCAAAACGGCACTGCGTCGCTTTAACTGACAATTGCACGGTCATGCGACGTGGCTCCCAAACAAAATTGGCGTCCTTTTTTCCCCACGAATAGAGCTTTTTTTTAGTGGTATTTGATCACCTCTGCATCTTATTTTTTGCGCTATAAACAAAAATAGAGCGACAATTTTGAAAAAAAAAAAATATTTTTTACTTTTTGCTATAATAAAATATCCCCCAAATATATATAAAAAAAAAACTATTTTTTTCCTCAGTTTAGGCCGATATGTATTACATTTTTTTCGTAAAAAAAAGTCAAGTTAGTCTTACCGGTAACTTGTTTTCCATGAGTCTTTCAGGACAGCACCTTGAGAGCGTGGCTCCACCCACTTGACAGGAAACACACCTCCACCAAACTTCTTAAAAGGGAGGTTCCCTCCACTTATCAGTAGTAGTAGAGAAACCTCCGGCCCAAACTGGAACACATAAACAGAGTATGGTTAGTCACAGTATAATATTCCTAAAAACATTAAGGGCGGGTTGCCGCTGTCCTGAAAGACTCATGGAAAACAAGTTACCGGTAAGACTAACTTGACTTTTCCCTTATCGTCTTTCAGGACAGCACCTTGAGAGGATAATAGAGACTTACCCACTTCTAGGGAGGGACCACAGCTTGCAAGACCTTTCTGCCAAAAGCCTGATCGCTTGCTGACAGAAGATCCAGTCTATAATGACGGACAAACGTAAGGTAACTTGACCACGTAGCCGCCTTGCAGATCTGATCTGGGGTGGCACCAGCTATTTCTGCCCATGTAGTGGCCTGAGCTCTAGTAGAGTGTGCTTTAATGCCCAGCGGGGGAGATAGTCCTGCTTGGGAATAAGCTTCCAGAATAGCGGTTCTTAGCCATCTAGCAATTGACCCCTTAGATGCTTGGTGGCCCTTCCTTTTTCCTGAGAAAAGTATGAACAAGGAGTCTGAGGATCGAAAATCCTTGGTCACTTCGAGGTAATGTAGTAACGTTCTTTTCACATCCAACATATGAAATTGTCGCTCCCTTTCCCCTCATGGATTGGAGCAGAAGGTTGGAATGACGATTTCCTGCGCCCTATTAAGGCTTGACGCCACCTTTGGTAGAAAGGCTGGATCAGTCTTTAGTACAATCCGGTCCGTGAAGACGGATAGAAAGGGTTTCTTTATTGACAGGGCGTGCAGTTCGCCAATCCTTCTGGCTGTTGTAATTGCCACTAAGAATACGGTTTTGAGAGTAAGGTACTTCAGAGAGACATCTTGTAAAGGTTCAAAGGGCTCTTTCGTTAAAGACCGCAGAACTACTGATAAATCCCAACTCGGGAAGTGTCGTACAGGAGCTGGTCTGGACCTAGAGAGTGCCCTGAAAAATCTGACAACCAAAGGTTCTGAGGATATCGGCCTTTCCAGAAAGACTCCTAATGCGGCTGTTTGTACTTTGAGTGTACTGCTTGATAAGCCCTTTTCTGCCCCAACCTGAAGAAATTCCAACACTGATACTAGGTTCTTTACCACTCTATTAGACGAGTGACACCAGGAGTTGTAAACCTTCCAGTATTTTTCATAGATTTTTCTGGTAACCAGCTTTCTACTAGTAAGTAAGGTAGTCACCAGTGGTCGGGACAGACCTTTCCGTATCAATAACTGCCTCTCAGATACCACGCTGTGAGGTTTAGAGAGGACACCCCCTGATGGCACACTGGCCCCTGCAGAAGTAGGTCCTGTCGAAGCGGTAGTCGCCAAGGTGGTTTGACCGCCATTCGAAGAAGGGAGGTAAACCAAGCCCTTTTTGGCCAGAATGGGGTGATTAAGATTACTTCCGTTTTCTCCTTCTGAATCCTCCTTATCACTAACGGTATTAGCTGAAAAGGAGGGAAGGCGTACGCCAGTTGGAACTTCCAAGGCTGTATTAACGCATCTGTTCCCTGGGAACTGTCGTTTCTGTAAATGGAGAAATAGGCTGGCAGTTGCGTATTTTCTTTTGACGCAAATAGATCTATTTGTGGTAGGCCCCAGGCTTGGGTGATTAACCTGAAGATTTCCGGATTTAGGGTCCATTCTGCTTCCTGAATCCGTTTTCTGCTTAGAAAATCTGCTACTATGTTTGAAGTGCCCTTGAGGTGGACCGCTGATAAGGACAGCAAATGATTTTCTGCCCAGTTTAGGATGCCCAAGGCGAGAAGCTGAAGTAATCTGCTTCTTGTGCCTCCTTGCCTGTTTAAGTAAGCTATGGTAGTGGCATTGTCCGAGAACACTTGAACATGGGCACCTTGAAGGTCTGCGGAAAAGGCATCTAAAGCTAAGGCTACAGCCCTTAGCTCTCTCCAATTGGAGAATTTTTCTGCTTCTGACTGGGACCAAACTCCATGAAAATAGTTCTGACCCAAGTGTGCCCCCCATCCCCATAGACTGGCATCTGTTGTTACCACTCTTTCTACTGGGAATGACCAAGACAGGCCTGCTGACAGATTGGTCTGACTTCTCCACCACCATAGTGACCGTTTCACTCTGGAGGGGATCTTTACTTTTGTTTCCAGAGATTCTGTCCTGCGATCCCACACCTTCAGAAGGAAGCTCTGGAGGGGCCTGAAGTGCAGTCTTGCCCACTGCACTGCTGGCATAGATGAGGTAAGGGTTCCTAGGGCTGACATTACCTGTCTGATGGACAGCTCTAGATTTGTCTGTAAGGAGGCAACGACCCCTTCTATCTTTAGTTTTTTGTCCTCTGGGAGAAAAATTCTTTGCTCTACTGAGCTTATCCGATACCCCAGAAATTGTGCCTCTTGGGTTGGGCTGAAATTTGATTTTTCCAAATTTATGATCCAACCCAAAGCCTCTAGATGGCTGCGAGCTCTTCCGAGATCCTCCAGTAATTTCTCCCTGGAGGGAGCAAAGAAGAGTAGGTCGTCTAGGTATGGAACTACCGCTATACCCTGAAGGCGGAGCAAGAGCCTCTGCCATGACTTTTGTAAAAATTCTCGGAGTCGAGGTGAGGCCGAAGGGGAGGGCCCTGAACTGAAGGTGCACGACCTCCCTTCCCATGTTTACTGCCAATCTCAAAAATCTTTGGGATTGGGGAGCTATGGGGATATGCAGATAGGCGTCTCTCAAATCGATAGACGCCATAAAGCAACCCTTTGTTAACAGGTTTTTTACCGTAAAGATTGAGTCCATGCAAAACCTTTCGTATAGGACTGATCTGTTTAAAGGCTTTAGATTGAGAATGAGTCTGAAGCTTCCGGACGGTTTTCTTACCATAAATACATGGGAATAAAACCCCTGGTAAAGCTCCCCCTCTGGTACTGGGATTACAACCCCCTGCTTCCTCAGATCCTTTAAAAGGTTCTTCATGGCTAGGGACTTGACAATATCTCCTGGTAAGTCTGTCAGAAGGTACCTCTCTGGGGGAGGGTCCGAGAATTCTATCTTGTAGCCTAGAGACAGCATAGCGAGAATGTACTGATTTTCTGTTATGCTGGCCCAAAAAGGGAGGAAACGTTGAAGTCTCCCCCCTACCTGCAACTGGCTGTCACTGGGTTTTGCTGGTTGTCGCAGGAGGATTGAAAAGGACATTGCTTTTGCCCTTTCCCCTCTGCCCTGACCAGACCTTTTTCCTCTCTTGAGGCTTACTCTGTTGTTGAGCCCTTGGGGGACGAAAACTTTTTACCCGACTGACCCTTCTTTTTGGCCGGGAAAGATTTTTTCTTGTCTGCGGTCCTATCGAGTACTGTATCTAACTCAGGACCAAACAAAAAATCCCCCTGAAAAGGGATTCCACACAGTTTGTTTTTGGACGCTGTGTCCCCGGGCCAGGTCTTTAACCATAAGGCCCTTCTTACTGAGTTAGTAAGGGCCGCAGATCTTGCTGTCATCCTGATAGACTCTGCAGACGCATCTCAGACATAGGCTACCGCAGCAGACAGGGTAGAGAAGGAATCTAAGATTTCCTGCTTAGGGGAATCAGCTATAATATGAGCTTTAAGCTGGCTCAGCCAGTACTCCATGTTTCTGGAGACGCAGGTGGTTGCCATTGCTGGCTTAAGGTTGCCTAAGATGGATTGCCAGGCCCTCTTTAACTGCTGGTCCATCTTCTTATCCATGGGTTCCTTAAGAATCCCCATGTCCTCAAACGCCAGGTCCGAAGACCTTGAGACCTGAGAAAAGGCTGCATCAATTTTTGGAGTCTTATTCCAAAGAGCTGCTGGATCCTCATCAAACGGAAACCTTCTTTTATGAGCTTTAGCAAAGAAAGGTTTCTTTTCTGGATCAGCCCATTCCCTCATGATTGAGTCAGAAATCACAGAATGAACAGGAAAAGTACGTATTTTGGGCTCACAGAGACCCGCATACATCCTGTCATGTAAGGATAGCTCTTTGCGCTCCTCCTCCAAGCCCAAAGTTGCATGCACAGCTTTAAGGAGGTCATCCACTTGGTCCAAAGACAACTTATATTTAGAAGATACATTTTCTAATTCGTCTTCCTCCTCTTCCGATTCCTGGGAATGTGAGGGAGGGGGACCGTCCTGGTTCAGAGGACTCTCTTCTGCCTCCACTACAGGAACTAAAGGTGAGTCTTGTGAGGATTGTGAGGTAGAGGCTTGGCTCACAGATGGTTTCATGAGTGAAGATTTAAAGGATTGAATCGTAGCATCCAACTCCTTCTTTACAGAAGCAATTATGTCGCTGCAGGCAGCAGAAGCTTCTTCTTTCACCAAGGAGTCAACACATGATTGACAAAGCTTTTCTCCATCCTTCAGAAAGTTTAGCCTTGCATGAAGGACATTTCTTTTTGTTTCCGGGTTCAGAGCCTTTGGCCTGATAAGGAAAAAGAAACAAAAGGGGAAAAACAAAAAACCAACCATGTGAGATAACCTGAACAACCCATCAAGGTGCTCACCAAAGGTGCACAGTGAGATCTTTATACACTCACGTGCCCAAACAGGCCCCCCGCCACCAGGGGGGAAAAAAAGCCACTCACTCCCCCCAAGAGAGAGAGAGAGAGAGAGCTGGAGAGAGACCTCCTAGTAACTAAGGGTAGAACACAAGTCTACCCCTTACCTGGGTCTTGCTGGTGCCAGTGCCTGTCCCACTCGCTGCGGATCCCCCTTCCATGCTTGAGGGCAGTAGCGTGATGCTGGTGGCAGAACGCCGGTTCCGGACTCCACTAGTGCCGCTGCACCGGACCAGAACCAACTAATAAGGCACCAGACCCGTTCCTCCCTCCTCCCTCAGCGCTTCCGGGTGGAAATGACGCGCCCGCTCGTAAGAACCCCGCCCCTTCCGGTTACCTCATTTCCGGGGGAAGCAGCTGGAGTAAGGAAGTCACCAGCTGACCTTCCCAAGATGGCGCCGGCGTCGGTTTGGACGGAAAAAAGTAAAGGAACGTCCGCGCGAGTACCTAGCCAGGGGGCAGAGCGTCCTGGAGCAGTCCTGGCTCACTGAGCACTTGATGAGGGAGAAGGAGCCCATGCACAAGGCACTTTCTAACCCGTGAATGGGAGGAACAGACTCTCTGAGGTAGGTAGAAAAAAAGGTGGAGTAGGGAGATAGAAAGAAAAAAACCTCTCCAGGAAACCTGGAGAGCTCCTAACCCCCACATGCGTTCCCGCCGGAGGAAACACAAAAACTGATAAGTGGAGGGAACCTCCCTTTTAAGAAGTTTGGTGGAGGTGTGTTTCCTGTCAAGTGGGTGGAGCCACGCTCTCAAGGTGCTGTCCTGAAAGACGATAAGGGAAAAAAGCAATAAGCGTTTATTGATTGGTTTGCGCAAAAGTTATAGCGTTTACAAAATATGGGGGTATTTTTATGGCATTTTTATTATTTATTTTTTTACTAGTAATGGTGTCGATCAGGGATTCTTTTTGATACTGCAACATTATGGCGGACACTTTTGGGACCATTGGAATTTTTTATAGCGATCAATGCTATAAAAATGCCACTGCCAGTGAAGGGGTTAACACTAGGGGGCGGGGAAGGGGTTAAGTATGTTCCTGGGTGTGTTCCAACTAAAGGGGGGGGTGGCCTCACTAGGGGAAATCACTGATCTTTAGATCAGCATTTCCCCCCCTGACAGGACTTAACACACAGCTCCCGGTTCCCGCTCTGTAACGAGCAATCGCGGGTGCCCGGCAGCGATCCCGCCCGCCGGACACGCGCACGGGACTCGGGGGCGAGTGCGCGCCCCTAGTGACCTGCGAGAGAGCAGACGCAGAGCTACGGGCTTTTTGCGCAGGGGAGCCAACCTGCCACCGTCGGCAAGTAGTTAAGGAAGCCAATAAACGGAATGCAGTTGTAATATTAACAAAAGATCAATACCGTTCTGAGGCTAGACGTTAGCTCAGTGATCCCATAACTTATTCCCCCCTGCCAGGGAATCCTACAGCCGATTTTCCTTGTCAATATATCTTTATTGAGGTGATAAAGAAATGTACAATTCAACAAAATAAAATAAGTTAATTACAGACACAGAATAATTTCTTGGTTTACATAAGTGGTAAGTTCACAACAGGTGAGTCTGGTGGCTTCAATGGACATATTAATAGTACAGATAAGGTTATAACTAAGAGACCAATTTTCTGGAGTTTATTTAAAGATGCTTCGTTTCTTCCAACCAGCCCAGATGGTTTTAAAGCTGTGGTTTAGGCAAGAGTCCTGATGCGTCAACGTAAGTGTTTCAACCAAAATCAACCTTATAACAATGCTAAGAACATGTATAATAACGAGGTTCATAGTCAGAGCCCAAGGCGGGGGAGGAGGGTGGGGAGGAAAGCGGGGAGGGGAGAAAGGGGTGTCTGCAGGAGTGGTCCGGAATTGCAGCCGATTTTCAATCCTTATTTGTACTTCTACATAGGAGGAAAAGAGATGGGACTTTTGTCCCCCAAAATTGCAGAATCTCTCTATGTAGAGAATCCAATTATATCAGTGTTCCACCATCTTAAGATTCACAAATCTGAAAATGTCATTTAAGGCCGTCCAATAGTAGCCGGTATCTGCTCTTTACTCGAACGCTTGGGAGAGTGGGTATGGACACCTGACTTTCTTTGGCCCACTTTGGATGTTCGGGCCCTGTACTCCATTCCCCACAGTGTTGGACTGAAGGCAGTTGAGTATCATTTGAAAAGATACAGCACCTACTCTCAGGAGCTGCAGTGTGGAGTTTTTTTTATCACACAACTATTTTCTTTTTGATGACTGCTTCTATGTCCAGTGCTGTGGGGCACCGATGGGGGGCTAGAATCTCGCCTTCCATGGCTAATCTGCACATGGGGTGGTGGGGAGAAATACGTTTGTCCTTCCCAAATAGTTTGTTTGCACATATCAGGTGGTATGGTAGTTATAATTGATAACCTGATGGTGTGGGAGGGGGACGGCATATCGTTAAAGGATTTTGACAATTGTTATTTAGATAATCGGTGTCATTTATATTTTACAGTCAGTTTGAGTCCAGAGACAGGGGTTATACACACCAACACTTACAGAAAGCAATGCTCAGGAAATACATTACATGCTATGAGTTGCCACTCATCCCACATGTGCCATCCCCACGGGGGAGTTTACTCATGCCTGGAAGATTTGCACTTCAGATACAGCCTTTAACCACTTGCTTACTGGGCACATATACCCACTTCCTGCCCAGCCAAAATTTCAGCTTACTGCACTGCGTCACTTTAACTGAATTGCGTGGTCATGTGACGTGGCTCCCCCCCAAAAAAAAAGACGTCCTTTTTCCCCCACAAAGAGAGCATCGGTCTCCTCTCCCTGACAGGATGTGGATCTGTGTTTACGCGCATCGGGTTCCCAGTAACGCGCGCCCCCCTAGTGGCTCTGAAAGATGAGGACGTCATATGACATCCTCTCAGAACAAGAGAGCTATCGTGCCACCATCAATTGACTGAAAAAAAGGCCTTCTGGTTTGCATTTTTTAATTTGTGCTTAATGGCAGAAAAAACATAAAACTCCTAAATTCGTTCAAACTTTGTACACTTTGTTTACTTCCAAGAGAACATATGTTATTTTTTTTATTTTTTTAAGCCCAGTGTGCATGGAGACTTAGAGGCCACTATCAAGCCCAGACCGTAAAGTCAATATAGGTGGGGGTAATGGACATTTTTGTTGTAATTGACATTTCACCTGGAAATTGTAAGGCATAAACAAAGAAGATACCTGGGACCTTAGGAGCAAAGCAAGAAGATGATCTTACCCTCAATAGCATGTTGCAGCACTTGTGAGGGGCAGCGTTATCAGGCAAATGAGGTGAAGAAAACCAATTACAGTAAAACCTTGGTTTGAGAGTAACTAGTTTGAGAGTTTTGCAAGACAAGCAAAATGTTTTAATAAATATTGTCTTTATATACAAGCGATGTCTTGACATAACAGTAGCGTCATGTCACAACTGAGTATAAAAAAAGAGGAGCCTCCAAGTGTAGCAATATGGTTACATTTAGTGAAGGTACAACATTTAGCAACTTATTGCTACACTTTGGGTGCCTCTTTTATACCCTGTAAAAAATAATCTTTGATATACTAGTGCTTTGGATTACAAGCATGTTTCTGGAACGAATTATGCTCGCAAACCAAGGTTTTACTGTAAATGTCGAAGCCCATAAAAGACAGACACAGCAAATTCAAAGTATCATGTTGCCCCAAATGAGTGTTGCAGCACACGTTGGCGAAGAGAACAGCAGATACACATACAAGGGGTCTGGCTTCTAAAATACAGGGATAAAGCCTTATTTACCAGCATATATCTGAATGGGTGACAGTCTATGCAGAGAATTAAGTACTGTACATACCAAACAGATTTTACCCTTTTAAGTAAGCATACTGCGGCAGTCTTCGGAGATTGGTATATCATAGCCCTGGTACATATAAAACATCCTGCACTAACTCATATGGTACACAAGTATCTATCTAGAAAGCACATCAGCAAAGGCCAATGCTTGTAGGTCACTTTACAGGCCAAACCGGTCTTTCTCTGAGCAGGATCCAGAGATTGCCTCCAGGGCTTTTGGTAAGGTGCAAAGTGGGCTCTTCTAGCTCTGCAGCCATTGAAGAAACTTGCTTGAAGATTTGAGAACATGTATATAAGAAAAATAAAAAAAACTGTTTTTTCTCTGAAGACCTAATTTCCTAGGGCACTGGCAAAAAAACTGGAGCAAAATTGGAGTAGGCAGCTTTGGCTGCCAGTATCCAATCTCCTAATGACACCAGCATAACCAAGTGACTAAGAAAACTTCTACCCTGTGTCCCTTAATGAATGACAAAAAAAAAATCTGGAGAAACAAAGCGAAAACAAGGTATTAAGTACTTAAATACTATACAAAGGCCAATTTCTAACCTGAATATAAGATGCCATAGGACTAAACATGGGAGTAGGCTGAACATATGCATCGGTGACAGGGGTGCTCCACATGTTCGGATATTGTGGTGCTTGGGTTCCAAGCACCACAGTCCTTGGTTGAATGTGCGCACCTAAAAGAAGAATATATGAATAAATGTTTTCCTGAGAACCACAGTTATGATCCAATGTAGATATTTACTCACATGTACTTTGCTTTCTTATAGCTGGTCCAAGTTTTAGTCTCTTGCCATGAAAGCTGACTTGAGTCTAAGTATAAAGCAGAAGTAAATGAAGCCTTTCAGAACATGGGATAACTACATCTGAGTACTTAATACAAAATGTATGTAGAGGGCACCACTTATTCCAAATACAAGGCTTCTGACAGTTAGAGGTATTCTGCAAAACTAAGATTTAGGCCCCTTTCACATGTGCGGACCGTATGTCCGCATTTTCATCCATACGTTGCGGATGAAAACGGGACATACATAAGTCCCTATGTGATTGCAGGTGTCAGCGGATGAACATCCGCTGACACCCGTAATTGTCCGCCTCCGCAAAAGATCCGGTTTTTCGGACGAAAGAAAATCCTATTTTTCTTCCGTCTGCGGATCGGATGAACGAAAATCCTATTTTTCTTCCGGCTGCGGATCGGATGAACACGGACAAACGGTCCGTGTTAATCACATCCCCCCATAGGGGAGAGCGGAGGAAAGACAGGGCGGTCAGTGTGCGGGGACCGCCCTGTCAGCCAACAGCTCAGCGGGGATTTTACGGAGGATCCCCGCTGAGCAAAAGCGGACACACGGAGGCAAATCATTACGATCCGCCCCATGTGAAAGGGCCCTTACAGCTTTTCAATGATTTTTTAAAAGCAAATAGTATCACACTTCCTGGTCTACACACAAGAATTTTGAAATTGCTTGCCCTTATCTTTCAGTACACTACAAGACTAGTATTCATAGTCTTGTAGTGCCTTGCACAGAGCAGGCAAGTATGACATGTTTGTTACTAAAGAAAAAACAGAACCTTAAAACAATTTAACCACTTATGGTGGTTATGAACAGAACATGACTTTCTAGAGCAGGGGTCTCAAAGTACCGGCCCGCGGACCGGTAATAAATGGGCCGCGATTCGCGCTAAATCTCCGCTCAACAACTCCGAGCCGTGGAACCCCCCGCTCAACAACTCAGATCCGCGGACCCCCCCGCGATCAACTATGATCTGCGGACCCCCCCCCCCCCGCTCAACAACTTCGTTGGTCATTCTGAAGTTGAAAAGTTGGGAGGTATGCCTGATGTGCTCCGATTGTGCCCTGATATGCCATGTGCCCCAGGTACCCTGATGTGCCCCATGTACTCTGATGTGCTGGGCTCTGTTCATCAGGGTACACTGTGCCCTGATGTGCCATGTGCCCTGTACTCATGTGCTGTGCCTGATGTGCGCTCACGTGCCCTGATATGCCCCATGTGCCCTGTACACTGATTTGCTGGGCTTTGTACCCCGATGTGCTGTTTCATGTGCCCTGTACCCTGATGTGCCATGTCCTGTACCCTGATGTGCCATGTGCCTTCTCCTGATATGTCCTGTCCTGATGTGCCGTGCTCTGTACCCTGATGTGGCCTGTTGTGCTGTACCACTATGTGCTGTGCTCTGATGTGCCCTGTACCCTGTTGTGCTGTGCCCTGTACCCTGATGTGCCATGTGCCTTGTCCTGTCCTGATGTGCCGTGCTCTGTACCCTGATGTGGCCTGTTGTGCTGTACCCCTATGTGCTGTGCTCTGATGTGCCCTGTACCCCGTTGTGCTGTGCCCTGTACCCTGAAGTGCTGTGCAATGTGCCCTTATTTGCTGGGCTCTGTGCCTTGATGTGCTGTGCCCTGATGTGCTGGGCTCTGAGCCTTGATGTGCTGTGCCCTGCTGTACCCCTATGTGCTGTGCTCTGATGTGCCCTGTACCCTGTTGTGCTCCGATGTGCTGTACCCTGTACCCTGAAGTGCTGTGCCCTGATGTGCGGTGCAATGTGCCCTTATTTGCTGGGCTCTGTGCCTTGATGTGCTGTGCCTTGATGTGCTGTGCCCTAATTTGCTGGGCTCTGAGCCTTGATGTGCTGTGCCCTAATTTGCTGGGCTCTGAGCCTTGATGTGCTGTGCCCTAATTTGCTGGGCTCTGAGCCTTGATGTGCTGTGCCCTAATTTGCTGGGCTCTGAGCCTTGATGTGCTGTGCAGTGGTCAGGGTTAATAATGCGTTTGCTGACACCAATACTAGGGTTTAATAATGTGTCTGCTGACACCAGTGGTGGGGGTTAATAATGCATCCGCTGACACAGAGCTGGAGGTTAATACATTTGTACCCCGATGTGCTGTTTCATGTGCCCTGTACCCTGATGTGCCATGTCCTGTACCCTGATGTGCCATGTGCCTTCTCCTGATATGTCCTGTCCTGATGTGCCGTGCTCTGTACCCTGATGTGGCCTGTTGTGCTGTACCACTATGTGCTGTGCTCTGATGTGCCCTGTACCCTGTTGTGCTGTGCCCTGTGCCTTGTCCTGTCCTGATGTCCCGTGCTCTGTACCCCGATGTGGCCTGTTGTGCTGTACCCCTATGTGCTGTGCTCTGATGTGCCCTGTACCCTGTTGTGCTCTGATGTGCTGTGCCCTGTACCCTGAAGTGGTGTGCCCTGATGTGCGGTGCAATGTGCCCTTATTTGCTGGGCTCTGTGCCTTGATGTGCTGGGCTCTGAGCCTTGATGTGCTGTGCCCTGATTTGCTGGGCTCTGAGCCTTGATGTGCTGTGCCCTGATTTGCTGGGCTCTGAGCCTTGATGTGCTGTGCCCTGATTTGCTGGGCTCTGAGCCTTGATGTGCTGTGCCCTAATTTGCTGGGCTCTGAGCCTTGATGTGCTGTGCCCTAATTTGCTGGGCTCTGAGCCTTGATGTGCTGTGCCCTAATTTGCTGGGCTCTGAGCCTTGATGTGCTGTGCCCTAATTTGCTGGGCTCTGAGCCTTGATGTGCTGTGCCCTAATTTGCTGGGCTCTGAGCCTTGATGTGCTGTGCCCTAATTTGCTGGGCTCTGAGCCTTGATGTGCTGTGCAGTGCAGTGGTCAGGGTTAATAATGCGTTTGCTGACACCAATACTAGGGTTTAATAATGTGTCTGCTGACACCAGTGGTGGGGGTTAATAATGTGTCCGCTGACACCAGTGGTGGGGGTTAATAATGTGTCCGCTGACACCAGTGGTGGGGGTTAATAATGCATCCGCTGACACCAGTGGTGGGGGTTAATAATGCATCCGCTGACACAGAGCTGGGGGTTAATACGTTCGCTGACACCAGTACTGTTTTTGAAGTTTGAAAGTTTGCATGCGGCCCCCCATGGGATATGAAAACTTGTCTAGCTGCCCTCAGGTAATTTGAGTTTGAGACCCCTGTTCTAGAGATATGTCTGAAGTGTCCCAGCGCAGATAAAAAAAAGTTGTAAGTTATACTGCAACTGCACCATCCTAAAAGACAGGGTCACGTTGGTTGCTCATTGCCTTTGCCCAGTTTGCTGCAGTCCAATATACAGAAATAGCAGCCAGCCCTGGTTGCAGCTGCCAGTGTAGTGCATTTAACCACTTCATTTTGCTGGTCAAAGACCGGGCCCACTTTTTGCGATTCGGCACTGCATCGCTTTAACTGACAATTGCGCGGTCGTGCGACGTGGTTCCCAAACAAAATTGATGTCCTTTTTCCCCCACAAATAGAGCTTTCTTTTAGTGGTATTTGATCACCTTTGCGGTTTTAATTTTTTGTGCTATAAAATAGGTTTAGGCCGATACGTATTCTACAAATGTTTGGTTAAAAAAATAAAAATGAAATGGCAAGCGTTTATTCATTGGTTTTTGCAAAAGTTATAGTGTCTACAAAACATAGGGAATATAGATAATTGGGTTTAAGGTCCCCAAACCAGAGAACCCAAAGCGAGCAAAGGGCCAGTAGGACTATTACGGTACTGATACGAAAAAATAACAATATCGAATTACAGTATTTCTGTAATTCGATATTGTTATTTTTTTCGTATCAGTACCATAATAGTCCTACTGGCCCTTTGCTCGCTTTGGGTTCTCTGGTTTGGGGACCTTAGACCCAATTATCTATATTCAGATTTTCAGGATGATGGTACCCTATACCTCAATGTTTATGTATTTTATCCCAGAGGCTCCAACAATCATACAAAAAATAGGGGATAGTTTTATGGCATTTTTATTTCCTTTTTTTACTAGTAATGGCGGCGATCAGCGATTTATAGCGTGACTGCGACATTATGGCAAACCACATCGGACACTTGACACCATTTTGGGACCACTCATTTTTACAGCGATCAGTGCTATAAAAATGCATGGATTACTGTAAAAATTACACTGGCAGTGAAGGGGGCACTGAAGGGGTGACTGTTAGGGGGCGTTGCTTGCCGTGACACATCACTGATCGCTGTGCCCAATGACAGGTAACAGACGATCAGTGACAAGTCACTAGGAAGAACGGGGAGATGTGTTTACACCAACAGCTCCCCGTTCATCAGCTCTGTGACTCAATCGCAGAACACCGGTGGACATGGAGTTTGTGAGTCCCACGGGCATAGTCACGGAGCTCGCGGACAGCCATACGGCAGCAAATTAAAGGGGACGTATATATACGCCCATTTGCGCAGCCATGCTATTCTGTCGACGTAAAAACTTGCGTGGCGGTCAGCAAGTAGTTAAGAGATTCTCGAACTTTCTGTCCAGTCATTCAACGATGGAGCTTCTTCATTGGGTACAGGGGAGAAGTTTATATGTTTGAGGAAAGACTGCAGGGTCAAACACAGGGGTAGACCATTTCTTCGTGAACTCTAACAGGATAGAGTCCAGTAAAAAAAAAAATTGTGGTACAATCTCCCAATTGTCATCCACTGCCAACTATCTGCTCCATCTGTTCATGAACAGGGAATGTTTTGCAAGGCTTAGTAGGTGTCTCTGTGCCCAAAGGGGAGCGACAAGAATTTCTATACAGTACCAAAGTTCTCTGTACAGAGGCAACAAGCTTTTGTCAACATTAGCAAGCATATTGCTGGAAGCTCTCCCTTCAATACGATGACAGTGCAGAGGATAGAAATCTACAGACACCACCCCCCCCCCCCCCCACATCCTCTTAATTTCCCTCCGAATCGGCATCATCTAGAACATGGCTCTTTAAACTATGGCCCTCCAGTTGTTCAGGAACTACAATTCCCATCATGCCTAGTCATGTCTGTGAATGTCAGAGTTTTACAATGTCTCATGGGATGTGTAGTTCCACAACAGCTGGAGGGCCGTAGTTTGAGGATCCCTGATCTAGAACCAGCACACCAGGGTCTGTTTGCAGGTGAGAAATGAAGAGGTGGGGCATTTTTGAATGCTGGACAGAGATGCAATATGTCTGAGAAATTGTGACGATGCAGCAAATTCCGATTTTGTCAAATAGGCGCCTTGTTACATCTCTAAAATAGAGCTAGAATTGGATACTGAAGCTGGTGTTAAGACCGATTCCTGCTCCAGTGCAAGAGACAATCACTAAGGTTGGGAGAGCCTTTGGCAGAGCGAATGTTCGCCTGCTGTTTACAGTTTGCTCCCTTTCACTTGGTCTCTGCCAAGGCTACAACAGGGTATTCCCCTGGGGGGCACTTATGGAGTAGAGTGTGGGAGACAGGGCAAGTGTGCCCAGAAGGAATATGTGATAAAACTAGTGTAGACCATCCTGGAACAAATCCTCATGGCAGAAAGGTAAGGAAGCACCAGAGTACCTTATAAAAGCTGTAAGCGGACGTTTCATAAGGTGTGCAACCAGTTGTGTAATTTTACACCTAGCCATTCCCCTGAGACCGAGTGGATAAACTTTCGTGGCAAGTTTGAAAAGTTTACACCATAAGGTGAGAATACATTCCAAACATAACCCCATTTTACACAGTACCATATTTTTTCACACCTAAATGGGGGGAAATGCCTGTACGTCTTATGAAGCGAATATAGACCAGAATACTGACCAAGCCGCTCGGCTACTCAGCTATGTGTTGCCTGCTTCTCCCTGTCAGGACAGGAGAATGTTCTCCCTCCTCCAGGCAGAGCGGGCTTTCTATTCCCCCTTCATTCTCCAGGCAGAGCAGAATCCGTGTGTTCCCCCCCTTTTACTGGGCAGTGCGGACTCTGTGTCCCCCTTCTCTAGGCAGTGCAGGCTCTGTGTCCCCCCCCCCCTTCTCTGAGCAGGAGCACTAGCTGAGTAGGAGATCAAAGACAGAGTGGGCTGTGTGTGCATTACATTTCCTCTCCTTTCTTCTGTCAGCAGTGGGGTTGGGGGTTATTAAAGCAGCGGCAGGACTGAGCCGCTTGCAGAGGGGGACACTGAATTGCAGGCAATTAGTGTGCAGTAACCACTAGCAACAGAATGGCGAGTGACAATGTGTAGAAACCTCTAAAAACCAGTAAACGAGCAGTAATGTGTAACCTCTAGCAACTCAATGGTAATGTGTAGTAACCTCCTCAGAATATTTGTTTCTGCACTTAAACCCTTTAGCGTGCCCTACAGGTTAACTCCTTCACTGGCATTTTTACAGTAATCATTTCATTTTTATAGCACTGATCGCTGTAAAAATGACAATGGTTCCAAAATGGTGTCAAAGTGTCCGCCATAATGTTGCAGTCACAATAAAAATCGCTGATCACCACCATTACTAGTAAAAAATTATATAAAACTATCCTTTATTTTGTAGACGCTATAACTTTTGCACAAACCAATCCAACACTTATTGCAATTTTTTACCAAAAATATGTAGAATACGTATAGGCCTAAACTGAGGAAAAAATGTGTTCAATATATTTTGGGGGATATTTATTATAGTATTTTTTCAAAATTGTCACTCAAATGATCAAATACCACCAAAAGAAAGCTCTATTTGAAGGGGAAAAAAAGGACGTCAATTTTGTTTGGGAGCCACATCACACAACCACGCAATTGTCAGTTAAAGTGAGGCAGTACCAAATCGCAAAAAGTCCTCTGGTCTTTGGCCAGCCAAATGGTCCGGGGTTTAAGTGATTAACCCATGATGTATGAATAAGTAACCTCTGTTCTGAACAATTGTAAGACCTGTTTGGGGCCTAAAATTTAGTCTGGACCTTAGGACACGTATTCGTGTTTTCAAAATGTTAAATGTGTCCCTTCCCTCAAAAGAAACTAGTACAGAAACTACTTCAATTTACACAGCTCCCAAGCAAACACATTGACACCCTGTGCACCAATGGCACTGGTTGAACCAAGAATTCAGCCAGTGTTTATAAGCAGGCAGAGATTTATCAATATCCAGAAAAACTTACATCTACAATATTCTGAACGTCGATGTCATCATAAAAGGAGACAAAACCATATCTAAAATACAGAAATTACATTTTAGTCACTTCATGAGAGGGCCGCTTCAAATTTTTTTCAAATCCAAGTGTGGATTATTTTTGCATATTTACATCGGTGCAGCTTGGAGTAAGCCATACCTGGCAGATCCTTCTGAAATATGATAATCACTATAGTAGTAGTCACTGCTACTACAGTAAACTTTGCTGTATTACAGGTTCTGGGCCGAGCACATGCCCTACTGCATTGTAACCTTGAGATAGACAATTTGGGACAAGACACCGTTCACAAACCATACTCCATTTTTCTTAATTAAAAGCATTCTGTTTGAAAGAGGTTGAGGTTAGTTATGTCATCACCCCACCTCTTTACCTCAACCAGAGAATGCTTTGCATTCATTGCGAAAAACGGCAAGTTCTCCAAATGGCATCTGTGGAGAAAGAGCAACCCCTTTATGGTTACCTTTTAGCAGATCAGCCACTAGGGACAGGACCTTGAAGATTAATTATTCATGCAGTAGCATCAATTACAACAGTGGTACATTTCCACAGGGATTGGCCAGGTATAGAATATGCATACTTACATTTATCCAAGCTGGGCCAATGTAACAATGCACCAAAAAAAATAAAAAGTACCTGAAATGATGCTTTAATATTCCACCTGAGCAAGCCATTTCTTAGTGAGCATGTACTCCTCTATAGTTAAACTTGAATTACTTTTCCAACACTAAGGTCATCACCCCCAAGCTGGTAATACTGCTCAAAAAGGCTGCTCTAAACCCTGAAATACAAATGGTCTTTCTCCCAGATGACAGAATGAAAAAGGTTTCATTACATGAACACTGATACCTTTAGTGGAATTTGAAAAACAGCCAACTTGTAATGTACAGCTAAGCTGACAAAGTCTGTAAATATCAATTAATCTTCAAATACTTTGAGCACCCTTGGATCATAGGTCCAGATGGCACACTGGCCTAGACTTACCCAAGATTAGAATGCATCTAAAACAACTCAACAAAATATATAGTGCAGCTTACTAAGCACTAAACGTGGAGACTAATAGCTTTTTCTAGGCCTTTTGTCTTTGTTTACCTGGTGATGCTGCCTGTAACACTTTCTGCCTCAGGTTGGCTCCACTCTATGAAGAAGCAATGAAGACATCCTTGCTAGCAGAACTTGCTGTTGAGAGGGTAGGGTTCTGTGCTAGGGTTGTTGAAAATGAGTGAGGATTTTAAATCCAGGAGAGGTAGTGACTTGGGCTGCTGAATATAATCGTAGAATCGATGCATCGAAATTCGGCGGCCGGCGATTCTGCATCGATGCAGTCGCTTTAAATAATCGATTGTTGAGGACGTCATTGTCGCGTCCTGCCGCCCGCCGAGTGGAGCCGAAATCAGCCGAAGTTTTTGCGCCATTTTTTCCGCCTCCCGCTGATGTCATCCTCCCTCCCCCTGTGTCGCAGTCGTCGGAGTAGTGAGAGGAGAGAGACATACATGGGGACTAGAGTGGAGACTGGAGACACTCACGAGACCCGAGCTAGGCCGCAGCCGCCGCCCGCCAGTGCCACACACACACGCAGCACAGTATTATATGGGTAAGTTAGTTTAGTTACCCTTCTGCAGTTTTACACACCAACCTTTAATGCATGGATATTGGATAGAACTATGAAATTGTCTCACTCCTCATCTTGGCAAAAACCTCCCCCATCAAACAGTGATGGGGGGTTAACGACCGTGAGGTGAAAATGTGGTAAAATTCCAAACATAATATGATAATACAAAATAATAATGGGGCACCAACCACCAATCCAAACCAGTGCCAAAATGATTGACAATAATGTGCAATAATAAATAAATACTTTCAAAACATAACGTTCAAAAGTGCAAAGTGCTTGAGAATAGTCCAATAATAATATTATTGCACATTATTGTCAATCATTTTGGCACTGGTTTGGATTGGTGCCCCATTATTATTATAATATGTTTGGAATTTTACCACATTTTCACTGTTGATGATAGGGGAGGTTTTTGCCACGATAAGGACAGGAGTGAGACATTTTCTTATAGTTCTAATTAGTTTATTATTTTGGTTAATCAGCATTCAGCAAGCGCCTCCAGTGGGAGCTAGGCCGCAGCCGCCAGTGCCAACACACTTCGAGTCCCCTCATCACAGGCAGCAGGAGAGGAAACCCGCAGGTGCCAGCCAGACTGCCAGTGCCAGACCAGTACCAGACAGTGTCACTGTGTGCCACCTTGTTGTGATCATGTTAGCGACTATCACACACACACCATTACTCACTGAGACTGCCTGACTGGCTGCTGGTCACTGCCTGTTGTACCTAAAAAAAAAAAAAATTGTCATCTGTCCTTTACCAGGGAACTTGGTATAATTTGTTTAAAGGGGTAATTCCCCCAAAAACCTTTTTTTAACATTTATTCAGGCTCGTTATGTCAAGGGGAATCATTTTTTTTTTTTTTAGAAATGAAGCCGTACTTACCGTTTTACAGATGCATCGTCTCCGTCGCTTCCGGGTATGATCGTCTGGTCTGGGCGTGCCTATTTGATTGACAGGCTTCCGACGGTCTCATACATCGCGTCACGAGTAGCCGAAAGAAGCCGAGCGACGGTGCGGCTCTATACTGCGCCTGCGCACCGTCGTTCGGCTACTTTCGGAAAATCGTGACGCGATGTATGCGACCGTCGGAAGCCTGTCAATCAAATAGGCACGCCTAGACCCGGAGCCCATACCCGGAAGCGTCGGAGACGATGCATCTGTAAAACGGTAAGTACGGCTTCATTTCTAAAAAAAAAAAAAATGATTCCCCTTGACATAACGAGCCTGAATAAATGTTAAAAAAAAGGTTTTTGGGGGAACTACCCCTTTAAATAGCAGATACAAATAAATATATTTTTATTCAATTTCTGACTGCTTGAATAATTTTTGTTGATGAAGTTGAAAAGCATGGGCACTTAGGTATTAATCTTGATGCATCGTGATGCATCGCGGAATCGAATCGTGGACTTGATAATCGTAATCGCACCGAATCGTGAGACAGGTGAAGATGTGCAGCCCTAGTAGTGACCATGCTATGCTATTCCAAGCTTTCATTGGGATGTGCTTAGTTAAATTTAATCACGTCTTTCCTTTACAGGCAGACCCTTTTTTTATTTAAGTGCTGGTAGACCGATACTCCCTCTGCTGGTGGGAACTGGTCATAGCACAAGGCAGCTTAAAGGGGTTGTAAAAGGTAAAACAAATGTTTCCCTAAATAGCTTTCCTTTACCTTAGTGCAGTCTTCCTTCGCTTACCTCAATCTTCGATTTTGCTTTTAAATGTCATTTTTTCTGAGAAGTCCTCATTTCCTGTTCTGTCTAACTCCACACAGTAATGCGAGGCTTTCTCCCTGGTGTGGAGAAAGCCCCTTGAAGGGGGAGGGGGCGAGCAGGAGTGTCAGGATGCCCACTAACACACAGCTCCTTTCTCCAACTGCAAAGTGGAGAGTGTCCTGAAAACTCCTGCTCGCCCCCCCCCTCAAGAGGCTTTCTCCACACCAGGGAGAAAGCCTTGCATTACTGGGTGGAGTTACAGACAGAAGAACAGGAAGTGAGGATTTCTCAGAAGAAATAAGGACAATTAAAGGCAAAATGGAAGGATGAGGTAAGTGAAGGAGGACTGCACTAAGGTAAAGGAAGCTATTTTTTTTTTTACCTTTACAACCCCTTTAAGACTGGAAGCTGCTTGTGTCATTAGTATTGGCGCTGCATGTCCTTGAGCTGGAAGCGTTATGGCTTTGGAGTGGGCAAGCATGAGACAGCATTTCAGCCAGTAGGATGGGAAGAGACTATTTACATCTATGTGTAGCCAGAAGACTTGTTGCTGCACCATACATTTTGAATGGCAACCCAATACAATAAGCAATGCAGTGCGCCACAATGCATACTAGTGTGCTGAATTAAAATGTGGCACATCTGATTTTTGTTATAATGGCAGCCCATTGATTTGTGACAAAACGCACATTACCACACAATGCAACACACAAATGTAATTGGCCATACACAGAAAAAACCTAATTGGAAATCAGATGTCACAGCACAGGATCTTCTCGACCCTGACCTCCCTAACTCTGGACTCCAGGAGAAGACCATAACACCCACAACCCTGCCTTGTACACAGTACAGAGGTTCTTCTACCTCCAATTTTTCTGCCGTGCAGGACTCCATGATGACCATCAACTGTGGAGCCCCCCCCCCCCCCCCCCCGACACCATGGGGGCCCCACATAGTAAGGGGCCACCAGACCACAGATCATAAATCATGGTACTGGACCACTCGGTGGCCCGGGTACTATGGGATCGCTGTGAAATTGCAGAAATCCCAGTTACAGTAGTAATCAAGACTCATTCCTGATGCCGTGCTTACTACTGTGCGATTTCTGATTGGTCACAGTAATCACATGGTACCTAGGTCAATCACAGTGGCTCTGTACCATATGACCGCTATGAGTAACAGCATCACAGTAGTAAAGGTTTAATGAATGACAAATTCTCAGTCTTGCAACACCAAAAAAAAACAAATCTATCTCGATTCTGACCACTAAAATGAATTAAAGCTCAATCACTAAACATGCCCAAAGGTAACACGTTTACAAGCGCCAAGCGTTTAACATGTTTACAAATCTGCTGCTCCTGGACGCATTGGAGTTTTCCTGCTTCAAAAAGCACCAGTCACTAAACACTGCTAAAAGTCTGGGCACATAGGCTAATATGCAGGGGATTTTAGAGGCAGGGGAAAAAAAGCCTGACGCTCCTAGGAGCAGCTGCACAAATGCCAGTGTACATGAGGCCTTAGAAGTAATCTTTCTTCAAAAATGTAGGACAAAATATATTGTTACTTTTTTTTGGTAAAGCTAACCTAAATCATTGTACGTCTGTTTCAGTCTGTGTGAAAGTTTTTTGGGGTGGTAAAATCTGGTGCAGTTCTGCATAGAAACTAATTAGCATCCAGGATTTATTGTCAAAGCTTAACTGAACAAGCTAAAGTTGGGTGATGGGCTACCATGCAGAATTGAACCAGATTTTGAGTGTTCCAGTTTTACCGGATCTCCCCCATAGTCAACAAAACTATGGTATATACTTGGGGAAATAAAAACCTCACCAGCACATTCAGGAGAGATGCTTTTGTGCAGAAAAAAAAATGTGCAACGCACATAAATAAACCTAAATACCAGAGGCATTAGGGGCCACCAGGCAGCAGATCAACAATCATGGTACTGGACTGCTCACAGCCTTATGCATTCTATTCCTTTTGACCAGGGGTCCTCAAACTATGGCCCTCCAGTTGTTCAGGAACTACATTTACCATCATGCTCAGTCATGTCTGTGAATGTCAGAGTTTCACAATGCCTCATGGGATTTGTAGTTCCGCAACAGCTGGAGGGCCGTAGTTTGAGGATGCCTGCTTTTGACCATGTTTAAGCAGATTTTCTCCGGTCAGGATACTACTTGGTGTCAGTAAAACTTGTCAGAAGTGACACATGCAGATAGCACAGAACAAGGCAACAAATGACATGTTCACATTTAATGTCTGAGGTTTAAAACCACATTGAGGCCTCTTTCACACTGTTGCCTAAAAACTCAGATTTTAGGCACACAAATGTTTTCTCTCTAAATGCAGCCCATTGTTTTCAATTTACCAGTACACAGGCACACAAACATGCGCTGTGTATAGAGTAAAAAAAAAAAAACGACAAATCTGTTGCCGACCAGCTCATATATTGTCAATTTGAAGAGGTTAAAGTGGAAATCCAGTTAAATTTTAAGCCTAAACCTACTCCCAGCTTTATTTTAAGTCTAGTCCATCTACCCTGTAAAAAAAAGGATTTTAATAAACAGCTTACCTGTAAAATCCTTTTCTTGAAGTACATCACGGGACACAGAGCTCATAGCCATTACACTTGGGTTATATGGGTACCTTCAGGTGATGGACACTGGTGTAATCAATTTCACAGGAAGTTTCCTCCCTATATAACCCCCTCCCACTGGGAGTGCTTCAGTTTTGTAGCAAGCAATTCCTCCGAGGTTACACAATGTTCCCCAAAAGAGGGGTGGGAGCTCTGTGTCCCGTGATGTACTTCAAGAAAAGGATTTTACAGGTAAGCTGTTTATTAAAAATCCTTTTTTCTTTATCGTACATCACGGGACACAGAGCGCATAGCCATTACACTTGGGATGTTCTAAAGCAATGCTCTATGAAGGGAGGGAGACCGTAAGGCCAAGAATAGCCAAACAAAAAATTATCAGGAAGTAAAGTAGCTCCACCAACAGAGAAAAAGGGGCGTGACCCGGACCAGAGGATTCTATACTGCTGCCCGTAGGACCGCATGCCCAAATGCTGCGTCCGTACCCTTTGCAACGTCCAACTTATAAAATTTAGTAAACGTATGTACGGAAGACCAGGTTGCCGCCTTGCAAACCTGTGCCATAGAGATCTGATGGTGTGCCTTTAACTGATAAGGGAGGTGGAACGCGCTTCAGACCATAGGCCTGAAAAATCAGCTGCTTAATCCACCTAGCCAAGGAAGACTTGGCAGCCGGCTGACCCTTCTTGGGGCCATCCGGAAGAACAAAAAGCACATCTGTTTTCCGAATCTTCTCTGTAGCCTTGAGATAGACCCTCATGGCTCGAACCACGTCCAAAGTATGAAGCAGTCTTTCCTCTCTGGACTGGGGAGTAGGAAAGAAGGATGGTAGGACTAGATCCTGATTCAAGTGAAAACTGGATATGACCTTAGGAAGGAAAGAAGGTTGAGGCCGCAGAACCACTCTGTCCTTATGCAGAATAAGGTATGGCTCCCTGCATGACAAGGCTGCCAGCTCGGAAACCCTTCTGGCCGAAGCCATAGCCACCAAGAAAACCAACTTTCGGGTTAGTAGCACAAGAGGGATTTCGGTCAGAGGTTCAAACGGCTGCCTTTGTAAAGCTGACAAGACCAGATTTAAATTCCAGGGGCAGAGGGGAGCTCTAATAGGGGGATTCACATGCAAGACCCCCTGCAAGAAGGTTTTCATAAGCGAATGGGTGGCCAAGGGTCTTTGAAACCATATCGATAAAGCCGACACCTGCCCCTTTAGAGTACTAAGAGCCAACCCTTTGTCAACGCCAACCTGGAGGAATCGCAAGATCCTGTCAATAAAAAACTTTCGAGGATGCCATTTTTGAGACTCGCACCACTCCACATAGGTTCTCCAGACTCTGTAAAATATTTCTAGAGACTGGTTTCCTAGCCTGAATCAACGTAGATATGACCTGAGCTGAGAGGCCTCTGCCCTTAAGAATTAGGGATTCAGCCGCCAAGCCGTCAAATTTAGCTGCTGTGAAGCAGGGTGGCAGATTGGGCCCTGAGACAGCAGATCTGGGCGCAGGGGAGTGGCCACGGTGCCCCTACTGACATCCTCACGATGAGTGCGTACCAAGCCCTCCTGGGCCAGGCTGGGGCCACCAGGATCACAGGCCTGCGCTCCACCCTGATCCTCCGTAGAAGGCGGGGAATCATCTGCAGTGGAGGGAACGCATACAGGAGAGAAAAACTGGTGCCAGGGGCAAACCAACGCATCGGTCCCGTAGGCCGAGGGATCCCTGGCTCGGGATATGAATTTGTCCAACTTTTTGTTGGATCTCGTTGCCATAATGTCCACATCTGGAACTCCGAATCTTTGGCAAATCTCTTGGAATACCTGGGGGTGAAGAGACCACTCCCCCGGGAGCACCTTTTGACGACTCAAAAAATCTGCTTGAGAATTGTCTATCCCTGGGATGAACACCGCCGAGATGCAGGGTACATGGGCTTCGGCCCATGAGAAATCAGGTTTACTTCCCTTTGGGCCGCTAGGCTCCTCGTGCCCCCCTGGTGGTTTATGTATGCCACCGCAGTGGCATTGTCGGACTGTATCCTTACTGGCAGACCCTGAAGGGGGAGAGTCCACGCGACCAGGGCCAGCCGAGCAGCTCTGATCTCTAGGATATTGATGGGAAGCAGTTTTTCTGCCTCCGACCACTGCCCTTGCTGGGTCTGTCCTTATAGAACTGCCCCCCAACCTGACAGGCTGGCATCCGTGGCTACTATCTTCCACGTGATGGGGCAAAAGGATTTCCCCTTTGACAAATTTTGAGGGACCAGCCACCAGAACAGGCTGCGCCGGACTCCTGGGGAGAGAACTAACGCCTGAATGGACTTGTTCCAAGCAGAGAGAATGGCTGCCTGGAGATATCTGGTATGGATCTGGGCGTAGGGCACTGCCTCGAAGGCGGCCACCATCTTCCCCAGCAGTCGCATACATAGGCGAATAGTCGGCCTCTTCTTGCCTAAGATCACTTGAACTGCTTGAGTTATTGATCTGACCTTTGCTTGAGGTAAAAATATCCTCTGGCAGTCTGTATCTAGCCGAAGGCCAAGATATTCCAACTGCTTTGTGGGTTGCAATATCGATTTTTCTTGGTTCACAATCCACCCGAATTCCTCTAGATGCCGAACTGTGCGAACTACTGCATGATTGAGGCTGGAAGCTGATCTGTCGATAACCAGAAGATCGTCCAGGTATGCCAGGACCAAAATGCCTTCTGTCCTTAGGACGGCTAGCACCGGGGCTGACACCTTTGTGAATACCCGCGGAGCTGTTGCCAACCCGAAAGGGAGGGCTACGAACTGGTAATGACGGTGATCTATCATAAAACAAAGAAACTTGTGATGTGCCGGGTAGATCGGCACGTGCAGATACGCATCCTTTATGTCTATAGATGCTAGAAAGTCGTCTTGATGTAGGCTGGCTGCCACCGAACGTATGGACTCCATACGAAAGGTCTGAATCTTTAGAAAGCGATTTAGGCGTTTGAGGTCTAAGATAGGCCTGACGTCGCCATTGGGCTTTGGTATTATGAAAAGGTTGGAGTAGAATCCCAGACCCCATTCCTGGGTTGGTACTTCTACAATTACTCCTGGAGCAAGAGACGATCCAATGCTTTTACAAGAGAGGCCCCTCTTTAATGGGTCGCTTGGAAGACTTGACCCCTGAAAATGAGGGGGGACTTCCCGAAACTCTAGCCTGCAGCCCGTGGCTACCACGGACAGTACCCAAGTGTCGGGAATTCTGGCCTCCCACACTTCGGAGAAAAAGCGAAGCCTTCCCCCCACCCAAGAGAGTGGGGGCGCCCCTTCATGAATCTGACTTGATGACTGGTTTAACCGGCTTACAAGACCATGGCCTCTTGCCTGCCGTGGCTTGTCCTTGTGGGCGGCTATTAAATGCTGAATGCCCGGGAGGCCGTCGATACTGACGGGAAGTTGAAGGGGCCGAGCCTGCGAAGGCCTGTCGCTTAAAACGACAGGCGAAAAAAAGGGATTTTTTAAATACAGCTTACCTGTAAAATCCTTTTCTTGGAGTACATCACGGGACACAGAGCGGCATATTCATTACTATATGGGTTATATGGAGTACCTTCAGGTGTGGACACTGGCAATCTCAAACAGGAAGTCCCCTCCCTATATAACCCCCTCCCCTAGAGGGAGTCCCTCAGTTTTGTAGCAAGCAGTATGCCTCCCAAAATGGTCACCCAAAAGAGGGGTGGGAGCTCTGTGTCCCGTGATGTACTCCAAGAAAAGGATTTTACAGGTAAGCTGTATTTAAAAATCCCTTTTTCTTTCTCGTACATCACGGGACACAGAGCGGCATATTCATTAACTATATGGGATGTCCGAAAGCAATGCTTTAATGAGGGGAGGGAGACATCTTCCAAAGAAGGATTTAATTTTAGAGGTATACTCAGATACTAGTAAATCCAACTTAAACGAGAAATGTAAATCTCAAATCAAATCAAGGGAGCCCCCTCAGATCCTGAGGAGCTTGAATCGCGGCCTGTAGTACTGACTGCCCAAAGGCTGTATCCGCATTCCTTCTTACGTCCACTTGATACAATTTTGTAAACGTGTGGACTGATGACTACGTTGCTGCCTTGCATATTCGAGCCATAGAGATCTGATGATGTGCTGCCCAGGAGGTGCCCCTGGCCCTGGTAGAATGGGCCTTTACCGACAAAGGAGGAGGCACCTCTTCAAACCGCAGGCCCGAACAATTAATTGTTTAATCCATCTTGCGATGGTGGATCAAGCGGCTGCCTGACCCATCTTGGGCCCTTCCGGTAAAACGAACACCACATCTGTTTTCCGAACCTTCTCTGTAGCTTTAAGATAGGCCCTTACGGCCCTGACAATATCCAACGTATGCAGCAACCCCTCTTTTCTAGAGGTGGGTTTTGGAAGAAGGATGGAAGTACCACATCCTGGTTCAGGTGGAAACTGGATATAACCTTTGGTAGAAAGGAAGGATGAGGACGGAACCCCGCCCTATCCTTATGCAAAATGAGATATGGTTCCTTACAAGATAAGGCTGCCAATTCCGATACTCTCCTGGCCGAAACTATGGCCCGACCCAAGAAACCAACTTTCTGTCAGTAAGACTAAAGGAATCTCAGCCAACGGCTCAAAGGGTTGTTTTCTGTAGAGTGGACAGGACAAGATTTAAGTCCCATGGACAAATTGGTGACTTGACAGGAGGATTAATACGCAAGACCCCCTGTATGAAGGTCTTTACCAGCGAGTGGGTGGCCAGCGGCCTCTGAAACCACACTGACAGAGCTGAGATCTGTCCCTTGATTGTGCTTAATGCCAGGCCTTTATCCACTCCTAGCTGGAGAAAACTTAACACCCTATCAATGGTATATTTGCGGGAATTCCATCTTTTGGATTCACACCAGCCTACGTAGTTCCTCCCACACCCTGTAATAAATCACCCTGGAGGCCGGCTTTCTAGCCCTAATCAGGGTAGGAATTACCTGCCTAGACAGACCTCTACCCCTGAGAATCAGGGATTCAGCCTCCAGGCCGTCAAATTTAGACGTGTAATGTAGGGTGGAGGATCGGGCCTTGTGAGAGTAGGTCTGGTTGTAGAGGAAGAGTCCAAGGGTCTCCCACTGCCATCTTCAGGACTAGTGAGTACCAAGTCCTCCGGGGCCAAGCCGGAGCTACTAGAATGACTGGCTTGTGCTCCACTCTGATCCTGCGCAACAGGCGAGGGAGTAACTGTAGCGGAGGGAATGCATATAGAAGTTTGAATTGATGCCAAGGGCAAACCAACGCATCGGTTCCGCAGGCCATAGGATCCCTCGCTCGAGACACGAACCTGTCTAGTTTCTTGTTGAACCTGGATGCCATTATATCTACGTCTGGCATTCCCCACCTCTGGCAGATTGTCTGAAAGACCTGGGGATGCAGAGACCACTCCCCTGGCAACAGACTCTGGCGACTTAAGAAGTCTGCCTGCAGTGTGTTGCCACTCCGGGAATGAATATCGCCGAAATGCAGGGTACATGAACCTCTGCCCACTGAAAAATCAAGCTCACCTCCCTCTGAGCGGCCTGACTCCTGGTTCCCCCTTGGTGGTTTATGTATGCCACCGCTGTGGCATTGTCTGACTGGATTCTCACCGGGAACCCCTGTAATCTGGAGGTCCATGCCAGAAGGGCTAGGCGAGCAGCTCTGATCTCCAAGATATTGATGGGGAGCTGCCTCTCTGTTTTCACCCAAGTTCCCTGGCGAGAGAACCCCTCGAAGACCGCCCCCCAGCCTGCCAGGCTGGCGTCTGTGGTAACTACCTTCCAGACAACAGGGCTGAAGGATTTTCCCTTTAGAAGATTCTGAGGGTTCAACCACCAGGCCAGGCTTTGTCGGACCCTTGATGATAGCGTCAAAGGGGACTCTAAGGCATGTGCCCTTCTTGCCCCAGGCTGCTAGAATGGCTGCCTGTAGGACGCGAGTGTGGATCTGAGCGTATGGTACTGCCTCGAACGTGGCCACTAGCTTGCCTAGTAATCGCATACACAGGCGAATAGTTGGTTTTTTCTTGCTTAGAACCAACTGAACCAACCCCTTGATAGCCTCGATCTTTACAAGGGCAGCAGGAACACCCTTTGCTGTTCTGTGTCTAACCTCATGCCGAGGTATTCCAACTGCTTTGTAGGCTGGAACGCTGACTTTCCCCGGTTTAGGACCCAGCCGAATCCTTCGAGGTACCGAACCGTGAGGTTTACTGCCTGTTGCAGACCCGGCCGTGAGTGGATCTATGATTAAAAGGTCGTCCAAGTATGCTAGGACTGTGACCCCTTTGGATCCTTAAATTGGCCAGAACTGGGGCTAGGATCTTCGTGAATACCCGGGGGGCCGTGGCCAGCCCGAAGGGGAGCGCCCTGAATTGGAAGTGTCGCTGCCCCACCGCGAAGCGTAAAAATCTTTGATGCGACTGAAAGATTGGTACATGAAGGTAAGCATCCTTTATGTCTATGGAGGCCAGAAAATCGTCCTCTGAAGCGCGGCGGCTGCTGACCGGATGGATTCCATCCGGAAGGAACGAACCCTTAGGTAACCGTTTAACCTCTTTAGGTCCAAGATTGGCCTGACATCGCCGTTGGGCTTTGGTATGACAAAGAGATTGGAATAGAAACCTAGCCCTTGCTCTTGGGCTGGCACCTCTATTATTACGTCCTGGCAAAGCAGGTGATCCAAAGCTGCCAGCATTGAGGCCTTCCTTGCTGGATCCTTTGGTAGCCTTGACTCTTGAAAATGAGGCGGAGGAAGTTTAGAAACTCCAGTCTGTAGCCTGTGGTTACAGACGCCCGGACCCATTTGTCGGGGATCTTGGCTTCCCAAACTTCTGAGAAGAAACGAAGCCTTCCCCCCACCCGCGAGAGTGGGGGCGCCCCTTCATAAGGCAGACTTAGGGGCTGTCTTTGTCGGCTTGCGATACCATGGCCTCTTACCCCCAGGGGCCTGTCCCTGCGATCTACTGTTAACGTTGGATCGTGCAGGCGGCCGTCGATACTGCCTGGAATTTGAGGGCCCTGAGACAGGAAAGAGCTGCCTTTTAAATGTAGGACCCGGAATGTCTTTTTGACCGGTAAAAGGGTACTTTTGCCACTTGAAATAGTCTGAATGTATTTATCCAGATCCTCCCCGAAGAGTCGTCCTCCATGGAAGGGAAACCCTGCCAGAAGCTTTTTGCATGGGGGCTCCGCCGCCCAGTTCTTCAACCATAAGAGCCTTCTCATGTGCACCAAAAATAGTGATAAACGAGAGGCCTGCTGGATGGAATCTTTTATAGCATCTACAGCAAAACACAGAGCTCTGGGAATGTCAGAAAACTCTTCTGCTTGTTGGGTAGGCATGTCCTTTAACATTTCTTTTGTCTGGTCCTTTAACGCCTGACAAACTCCAATTGCAGCCACAGCTGGCTGTACCACTGCTCCTGCCGTAGCAAAGGATGCTTTTAAAAGTGTCTCTAACCGTTTTATCAACCGGATCTTTAAACATATGTATGTTTTCCACCGGGCAAGTTAGTGATTTATTCACACATGAGATGGCTGCATCCACTACTGGGAGCCTCCACCTCTTGGAGAATTTTTCCTCCATGGGGTAAATGACCGCAAATCTCTTTCGGTGGCAGAAAAATCCTGTCCGGCCGTACCCAATCCCGAAAGATCAATTCCTCCAAGAGAGGATGGACCGGAAAAACTGCGTTGCTTAACGGAGCTTTCAAAGAGCCCAGAGAGGATACCGGAGGAACCTGAGGCTCTGGCAATGGTAAACTAAATGCCGAGCGGACCATGTCCGTCAAAGACTGTACCCACAGTCTTTCTGTCTGGGAGTCTGAAAATGGTTCCTCAGAGGTAGATCCCTCAATCCCTGAACCCTCTTGGTTCAGGTCTAGTTGATCCTCCTGCGATTCCAATTCCTCCGGAGAGAGAATCTCAGCATCTGAGGATACACCTCTTGGTGATGGGGATCTAACCCGTTTCTTGCCAGGAATAGCTCTAGCGATCAATGCTGCTATTCTCTCTTCTAGCCCCCCTAGGGATACGGCTAGCATCTCCTCTGTGATAAACACAGGGCTGGGCTGATCTGGGCCAGCCTCCGCACCAGACCCCCCTAATGGCTCATCCAAGGCGCCCTTTATGGGAATAAGTTGCGGGGAAAGTATCGGCATATCATCAGAATCAGAGGGGGAACCCCTTTGTTTTTTGGTCTTTTTTGTACCCTTTGACCCCGAACCTTTGGAAGCCATAATACAAAATCGAGGGACTCCGCCAACAACAACAGACTGTAGTGGCCAGGAGTACAAAACTAGAGCTTAGGGGACAATAGATCACTAATGCCCAAAAACTGATGGGGCCCCGTATGTTTTTTTTTTTTTTTTTTAAATATATATAAGTCTCTTTCTTTTTTTTTTTTTTTCAAACATACAGTGACCCCAAACTTAGTTTGCCAGCCTCCAACCTGCTGCAAAAAAGGGGAATTTCTTGGCTTAACAAAAAAGGCATTGGAACAAAGTCCAGCATGTACTACCCCTCTTCCGCCACCGGGAGTCACTGTTCTGCCGCTCTGCGTCCTCTCTCCTCTGAGATCAGCCTCAGACTGAGCACTGACAATGCCTGCTGATCTATAACAGCACAAGGCGCGCCCCTGTATGACGCTGCACACGCCCCGCCCCTGATGAGGCAGCGAGCCCGCCCTCCTGTCTGAGCAAAGTGCGAGCAGCAGCGGTGGAACGGAGCGACATGGAGCAGGAGAGACATGGAGGAGCCGCGCTGCTGGAGACCCAGGACTGCAGAATCAGGCGGCAGATTCAAACCCCCGGCCAGGTAGGACTCTCAAAAGGCCCCATAGGGATCCTTACCAGTCCTAGGAAGAAAGCAGCAGGTAGCTAGCAACACCATTCTTAGACAGGGGAACCTAGTGATGGGGAAAAAGGGATCATCCTGTCTTTCTCAGACATAGTGAGCAAGGTTGCCAATGCAGAGCATACTTAGGCTACCCCCCTTTTAGGTTACCCCGGAGAGCCTGCTGTCGAACCAAGTCCCGCAGGCTCCCCTCTTACCTGCTCCATGCTGCAGGATGTTTGTCCAGCAAAACGATCCAATCTTCTCCCATCTCCGTGGGTAGCGTAGTAGACCTTCAGGCCCTGGGGTCCTATGAAGGTACCCACTGTCCTGGACCTATATAGCACCCTGGCAAACAGGAACTTATGGTTTTTACAAACTCCAAGTCCTGGGCCCAGGGTCCAGCCCTCCAAAGAGGAGCATTATAGGCAAAACCCCCACGGTTTGGGGCCCGGGTACTGTCCACTTTGGCACTGAGGCTCCTTGGACAGATCCGGTTAGCCCGCCCTTAATCCCAAGGATGTGGAGCAAAGCTATTCCGTGACCAGCACCTAAGACACTGGCGAAAAAACTGAGGGACTCCCTCTAGGGGAGGGGGTTATATAGGGAGGGGACTTCCTGTTTGAGATTGCCAGTGTCCACACCTGAAGGTACTCCATATAACCCATATAGTAATGAATATGCCGCTCTGTGTCCCGTGATGTACGAGAAAGAAAGGTACATATTTTGGCTCACAGAGACCCCGCATACATCCTGTCATGTAAGGATAGCTCTTTGCGCTCCTCCTCCAAGCCCAAGGTTGCATGCACAGCTTTAGGGAGGTCATCCACTTGGTCCAAAGACAACTTATATTTAGAAGATATATTTTCTAATTCGTCTTCCTCCTCTTCCGATTCCTGGGAATGTGAGGGAGGGGGACCGTCCTGGTTTAGAGGACTCTCTTCTGCCTCCACTACAGGAACTAAAGGTGAGTCTTGTGAGGATTGTGAGGTAGAGGCTTGGCTCACAGATGGTTTCATGAGTGAAGATTTAAAGGATTGAATCGTAGCATCCAACTCTCCTTCTTTACAGAAGCAATATGTCGCTGCAGGCAGCAGAAGCTTCTTCTTTCACCAAGGAGTCAACACATGATTGACATAAAGCTTTTCTCCATCCTTCAGAAAGTTTAGCCTTGCATGAAGGACATTTCTTTTTGTTTCCGGGTTCAGAGCCTTTGGCCTGATAAGGAAAAGAAACAAAGGGGAAAAACAAAAAACCAACCATGTGAGATAACCTGAACAACCCATCAAGGTGCTCACCAAAGGTGCACAGTGAGAGATCTTTATACACTCACGTGCCCAAACAGGCCCCCGCCACCAGGGGGGAAAAAAAGCCACTCACTCCCCCCAAGAGAGAGAGAGAGAGAAAGCTGGAGAGAGACCTCCTAGTAACTAAGGGTAGAACACAAGTCTACCCCTTACCTGGGTCTTGCTGGTGCCAGTGCCTGTCCCACTCGCTGCGGATTCCCCTTCCATGCTTGAGGGCAGTAGCGTGATGCTGGTGGCAGAACGCCGGTTCCGGACTCCACTAGTGCCGCTGCACCGGACCAGAACCAACTAATAAGGCACCAGACCCGTTCCTCCCTCCTCCCTCAGCGCTTCCGGGTGGAAATGACGCGCCCGCTCGTAAGAACCCCGCCCCTTCCGGTTACCTCATTTCCGGGGGAAGCAGCTGGAGTAAGGAAGTCACCAGCTGACCTTCCCAAGATGGCGCCGGCGTCGGTTTGGACGGAAAAAAGTACAGGAACGTCCGCGCGAGTAACTAGCCAGGGGGGCAGCGTCCTGGAGCAGTCCTGGCTCACTGAGCACTTGATGAGGGAGAAGGAGCCCATGCACAAGGCACTCTCTAACCCGTGAATGGGAGGAACAGACTCTCTGAGGTAGGTAAAAAAAAAGGTGGAGTAGGGAGATAGAAAGAAAAAAACCTCTCCAGAAAACCTGGAGAGCTCCTTACCCCCACATGTGTTCCCGCCGGAGGAAACACAAAAACTGATAAGTGGAGGGAACCTCCCTTTTAAGAAGTTTGGTGGAGGTGTGTTTCCTGTCAAGTGGGTGGAGCCACGCTCTCAAGGTGCTGTCCTGAAAGACGATAAGGGAAAAAAATCCTTTAAATATCACACCTGCTGGGTGTCTATAGTAGTGACACGTGTTTAGAAATGTCCCTGCACAACATGAGGACTATAAAAAAAAAAGTAGATAATACTGCTTGCGCACGTACTGTGTGGCAACAATATGTCGAAAATTTTAGCGGTGGTGGGAGGCCATTATTGTTTTGTGAAAGAAAATTTTTTAGAAAAAAGGACACCCCTAAAAACATACTGTAATTGGAGCGCAACAAGGAGCCACGTGCAAAGTATTGCATCAAAAATTGTTGTTATTAGGCGCCCCTGTTAAACAAGGGCAGAAAAATTGTGCCTTAGGCACTGGTGGCGGAGCCCAGAAACACAGCATACTTACTAGCTATTAGCAAAAAAAAGTGAGGAGAAGGATATTCCATCAGCAGCATAGGAGGACAGTCACTCAGCATCAGCATACGCAGTCTAAAAGGGATCCGACATTTCAACAAAAATAAATATTATTCAGTAACATCAGCATCAGGTGCTTGGTAGCTGGTGTTGATCCAAGCCTGATTCATTTTGATGAAGGTCAGTCGATCAACAGAGTCGGTGGAGAGGCGCACCCTGTGATCGGTAACAAAGCCTCCAGCAGCACTGAATGTGCGTTCTGAAAGAACACTGGATGCAGGGAAAGCCAGTAGCTCAATTGCGTATTGTGCAAGCTATGGCCAGTGATCCATCCTCAAGACCAGGGCTGTCTTAATGAGAGGGCACACCTGGGCACTGCATGGGGCCCCCTAAATGTTCCCCAAAGCAGCTGGTCCATGAGCCCGCTGCCCCAAAATTGACGGCCCCATGATGGCACTGAGTGATAGATACACAGGGGAGGCAGTCTGCCTCCTACCTACTTGATGTCCGTTTACCTGCACTGTCATGATTGTAGGGGCCCCAGAGCATTACTTTGCCCCGGGCCCACGATGCTTTTAAAGCGGCTCTGCTCAAGACCCAGTAAGCCAAAGGATTTTCGGTGGGGAAGGAGTCCAAGTCGGATCTTGTATTCCCGCACCATGTAAACCAGATGCTGGCAATGGTTGCTGGAACCAGTCAGACCTTGGGGCTCCGGACTAAAAAATTGTCTAAACGCATCGGTCAGACGGCCACCTTCTCCACCGCTCCTTCTGTGACTCACCAAAGCCTCAGCAAGACGTCGTCCAGAGCCAGGTTTTGGCAATCCCCCGGTTCTGAGAACGCATTGCACAGACCCTTCTGCAAGTCCTCCCGCAGAAGTTACATTTTCTGCTCCCTCTGCGATGGCAACACAACACTCTTGTAACGTGGATCAAGGAGAGTTGCCAGCCAGTAATGATCCCTCTCCTTGATAGCACGTACACGAGGATCCTTACGTAGGCTTTGCAGGATCAGAGAGGCCATGCAGCGTAGGTTTGCAGAGGCATTCGGGGCACAGTCCTCTGGGTCCTCTGAGAATGACAGGATCCACAGGCACCTCATCCCAGCCACGTAAAAGTCCACGTGTTCCTTGCGACTGTAAATGATCCCTTGAAGACTGCTGGTGCTGAGTGCTAGGCTCCACCTCCTTGCTGCTGATACAATCCTCCTCCTCCTGTGTGCTAGGTGGGCAAGAAGGCCCACTGTATGAGTAAAGGGGGCCTTGAGAGGTAAGGAAGTCCTCCTCTTCCTCCCTCTGTTCTGCCTCAAGGGCCCTCCCTGTCCATTATTCCACGTAGCGTGTGCTGCAACATGTGAAGAGGGACAGTCTCACTGATGCATGTACTGTCACTGCTCACCATCCTCGTGGCCTCCTTAGTGACAGAACAGTGCATGCATCCCTGATCAAGGCCCACTGGCGTGGGGGAAAAAAACCTAGCTGCCCTGACCCAGTTCTGCTGCCATATTGGCACAGGTACTCATTTATGGCCCGCTGCTGCCTGTGCAGCCGCTGCAGCATGGCCAACATAGAGTTCCATCTGGTGGGCATGTCACAAATTAGGCAGTTCTTGGGCAGGTTGTATTCCCTTTGGAGGTCAGTCAGCCGAGCAGTGGCATTATATGACCTCCGGAAATGCACACAGACTTTCCTGGCCTGCTTCAGGACATCCTGTAAGCATAGGTACCTGCCCAAGAACCTGAACCACCGAATTCAGGACATGCGCAAAACAGGGCACGTGGGTGAGTTTTCCCTGTCGCAGGGCAGAGAGGAGGTTGGTGCCATTATCGCTGACCACCATTCCAGGCTTCAGCTGGCGTAGCGTCAACCACCTCTGAGCCTGCCCCTGCAGAGCTGAAAGAACCTCTTCCCCAGTGTGGCTCCTGTCTCCCAAGCACACTAGCTCTAGCACCACATGGCATCTCTTGGCCTGCATTCCTGCGTAACCTCTCGTACGCCTACCGAGCACGGCTGGTCTGAGGAAACATCAGCACAGGAAGAGGCCACAGAGGAAGACAAGAAGAGGGGGTGGAGGAGAGAGGTGTGTCACAAGCAGTAGTAGTGTTTTGGAGGCGTGGTGGCGGAACAACCTCCAAAACTACTGTACCCTGCCCTGCGTCCTTCCCAGCTGCCAGCAGAGTCACCCAAATGGGCCAAAAAAGACAGGTAACGTCCCTGTCCATGCCTGCTGGACCATGATCAGCGGTAAGATGCACCTTACCACTGACTGCCCTGTCCTCGAGGCATGGAATTGCCTTCCACATGCTGGTAGAGAGCCGAAATCGCCTTCCATGAGAAAAAGTGGCAGTTTGGTACTTGCCACTGAGGTACTGCACATTCCACAAAACTCATGGAAGGGCATAATCTACCAAATGAAAAGGTAGCAGTTGAAGTGCTAGCAATTTCGCTAAGCTAGCATTCAAACCGCTGGGCATGTGGTGGCTGGGAGTAGTACTTCTTTCAGCGCTGCAGCAGCTGGGGCAGGGAAATTTGTCTGTGTACTATCATTAGATTGCCCGCATGTACTACCACTACTAGGTTGTGACACACCTATTTCTACAAACTTCAGTGCAGGATCCAGAGAGGACTGGGGGTCTGGTGGGGTTGGGAGGTCACAGAAAGGCAAGGGGAGGTCCGCTTTGGTCTTTGGTGTGGGTCTTTCTGGTATGCTTGCCAACCAGTTGCATGGCAGGTCGACATATGTCTTGACAAGCATGTGTGCCCAAGCGGGTGATGTTTTGGCCACGCGATTTACGCTTGAGACATATGTTGCAAACAGCAAAGGTACGATCTGATGGACATGTTTCAAAAAAGGCCCACACCAAAGAACTTTTGCTGTACCGTTGAGACACCGCAGTGCCATGCAAAGATGTGCCACGTAATGCAGTTGGTGTGCTGCCTTTAAGCAGACGCCTGAAGGGCATCCTGCCTCTTTGGAGATGTGCCTGTGCCTCATCCTCGTCCTCCTCCTCTCTCCTATCAGGCACCCAGGTAGAGACAGTGACATCATCATCCCCTCCCTCCTCATCATCACTGTCGAAAACCTGGCAGTATGCTCCAGCTGGGGGAACATCACTCTGATTGCTGTCCCTCTCGGCCACCCCCTCTCCCTGGGCTCACATCAATGCCTTCCTCTATCTGTGTTCCGTCAGAGTCTTTAAAACGCTGCGCATCTTTCTGCAGCATGTACCCAACACTGTGTTGAAACAGTTCGGGGGACTCCTCAGGAGGACATGGTGGGACTAGGGAAGGATTGTGTGAAGCCATTGTGCAGAGGGAAGAGGGCGCCTTGGCAGCTACTTTGCCAGACAAACTTAGATCAGTCTGTGTGAGAGAGGATGAGGATGGCTTGGTCATCCAATCTACTAATTTCTCTGCATGTTGAGGTGCAACACGGCCAGCTCCCGAAAAGAAGGATGAGCGGCCACGGCCACATGCTGAAGAGGATGCACCACATCCACCACCAGCCTTACCTCTAGATGCAGAGCCTGCTTGCCCTCGTGACACTCTGCCTCTCTTTGTTGTCCTTCCAGACATATTTATGCGTTCAGGTGCTATGTAACAGCACACGTACAGTGACACCAAATGCGCTCAGGTGGTATGTAACAGCAAACATGCAGTGACCCCAAATGCGCTCAGGTGGTATGCAACAGCACACGTGTAATGACACCAAATGCGCTCAGGTGGTATGTAATAGCACACACGCAGTGACACCAACTGCGTTTAGGTGGTATTAAACAGCACACGCACAGTCAGAGTGACTGTTTCTGTGCATTTCAATAGCCCACTTGCATTAACAGCAACTGCGTTTCTGTGCAAATAAATAGCACACTTGCAGTAACAGGTAATGCGTCTGTGTGCAATTAACTAGCACACATTGACTAACATGGAGTACTATGTTTAAGGTAAATCCTAATGCAGGCAATAAAACACGTTAGAGCACTGCATCAAGCACAATCTCCTGCCTGAGAGATACTAATAGCAGATCTAGCTAAGCTATACAGATTATAAATATATTGACAACTCCTAGGGATGTCAATATATTCTCTACAAACTGTAAATTTAACTGTACTGACTACTGGTCTATCTATCTCTAACTCACTGTCTGTCTGACTTCTCTCTCTGAGCAAGCCAAAATACACTACACGAGGCTGCCTGGGAGGCGGCCTTTTATAGTGTGGGGCGTGTGCTAAAGCCCTGAGCCCTAATTGGCCAAAGCACCCAGGCTTTGGCCAATTAGGTCTGTTCGTTTTTTGGGCGCTGTGATTGGCCAAGCATGCGGGGTCATGGTGCATGCTTGGCGAATCATCAGCGCGCAATGCTGCAGTGAATTTTGGGCCGTTGCGAGTCATTTGAATTTGGCACGAACGACCCGTTTTGTTCGTTTTTCGACAAACGATCGAACAGGCAATGTTCGATGCGAACAGGCAATGTTCGATGCGAACAGGCAATGTTCGATGCGAACAGGCAATGTTCGATGCGAACAGGCAATGTTCGATGCGAACAGGCAATGTTCGATGCGAACAGGCAATGTTCGATGCGAACATGTGTTCGCATCGAACGCGAATCTCATCCGTAGTGGAGATGTCCGCGGTGTCGTTCTTGGTGAAGTAGAGTTGGAGGGTGGAGGCGAGTTCTGTCTTGGACGGTAAGTGTTGGAGGAGGAAGGTGTTTAGCGTAGAGTTGTTGGTGAAAAATAGTCAATGCGGGAGTGGGCCCTATGGGGGGCCGAGTAGTAAGTGTACTGCCGATCGCCTGGATGGAGGGCCCTCCAGGCATCAAAAAGAGCATTTAGTCTAGATTTGGCGGAAAAGCTTTGAGTCCTGAAGGGCCCGAGCCGACAACGCCCGGGGACCCACCATGTGACGATCGGCAGTCGCAGATTGAGTCAGGTTAAAGTCACCCCCCACCACCAGGAGCCCATGTTCCATTCTAAAGAGGCGGGCAAGCACTCTGGTCAAGAATCTATGTTGGCGGACATTTGGGGTGTATAGTGCACAGAAAGTCACTTCACGCCCCTGCCACAGTCCCCTGAGAATAACATAGTGTCCATGAGGATAGCTATAGCAGCCAGAGCAGGTGAACGGAGAGCCATGTTTAATAAGTATTGCGACCCCGGCACGCTAACGAGGACCCGCAGAGGAGTAGATCTGCAGGAATTGTTTGGAGGCGAACGCAAAGGACCCCTTATTGTCGAAGTGCATTTCCTGGACGAAAATAACATCAGCGCCCGACTGCCTAAACTCCCTTAGTGGCAGATGCCGAGTTCAGGCCGTGTACGTTCAGGGATAGTGTCTTAGCCATGGGTTTGGATAGGGGGAGGTCTCTTACCTGAGATGGCGCGGAGCTGACGGAGAGCAGAGATCAATGACAGAGGCGCCCCAGAAGGTGATCCAGGCATATTCCACAAGTATTGTGTCGAGCCACTCGAATGAGGGTGGTAAGGAAGGGAGGACTGAAAGGAAAAAAAGAGAAATTAGCATACAAGAGAAAACATGGAACGGTTAGAGCTAACATTTGCACCAGACCTTGAGAGGCCAGTAGGCCTAGGTCTGTATGGATTCCCAAAGACCCGTCCAGCCACTCCAAGAGAATGCGCCAGACGGGTGCCCGGGAGCCCTAGGGTGGTCATAAAAAAACTGAAAAACACAAAGCATGTATAAATACATTCGCTAAACCAGGGGGGGGGGGGGGAGCAAGGAGCTCCTAATCTCTCACGTCTCGACGGAGACGCGCCGATCAGGTATACTAAAGGTGAGGCTGAAGGCACAACAAGGGGGACCGAGTAAGCAAAAATGTCCAAGGCAGAAATATCAGGCACAATGAGAAAAATGTGATCTGTTCAAAAAATGAAAAACTAAACGTCACAAGTAAAAGGGGTTCCAGATTTCAGGTGTCTTCGCAGTGGGGCGCTTTCAGGTGCCCCGGCGGTGAGGGGACTTATGGTGAGCCTCCTTGCTCCTGGGGCACTTTCTGCCAGACGACTGGTGGGGCGGGTGGCGTGGCCACCAAGTCCTATTCAGGGAGAGCGGGGACAGGAATCCCCAAGACATCACAGAAAGTGTCGAGATCTTCCGGGTACCTCAGGATGGCCAACTTGCCCTGATGTTTGGCTGTGAGGCTGAAGGGGACACCCCACCTATAGAATATGTGTTTGTCTTGTAGAACACGGAGCAAGGGTTGTAGGAGCCGGCGTTTTTGTACAGTAATCCATGAGAGGTCCAGGTACAGCTGCACTAGTACATCCCGAAAAGACACTTTCTTTGCCAAGCGAGCCTGGTGCATGATCTCTTCCTTCAGAGGATAGAAACTGATCCTGCATATGATGTCCCTTGGTTTGGAGGTGGCATTCTTAGGGCGCAAAGTGCAATGGGCTCTGTCCATCTCAATGCGGGTGTTGGGGGGGTTCTCCTAGGAGGGTGTTGAACACTGTCTGCAGCGTGTCCTGAAGATCCTCCGAGCCTTCCATTTCAGGGACCCTACGCAGCCTGTTATTTTGGCGCCCCCTATTGTCCAGGTCCTCCAGGTGGCGCTGCATATCCCGCAAGAGGGTGCGATGATCTGCACCTTGAAGTTGAACTATGTGGACTGCCAACTTGGTTTCTTGAAGTTCTTCTTCAGCCATTTCCACTCGATCCATCAGGAGTTTCATACCCGACTGGAGCACCTGAATTTCTGAGCGGCACACTGACTTGACCTCCTCAATCAGTTGTTTAAAGTCCTCCTTTGTAGGGATTGCTTGCAAATAAGAGTGCCATTGTGGGGGGACAGGGTGGGCCTGGGCAGGCATCGGCTGGTGCACAGAGAGGATAGTGCGGCATTAGCTGGGTGTGCGGGGTGGCATAGCCATGTGCCAGGTATGTCAAATCTGTAGAGGAATGTCCCGGGTCGCTCAAGGGTGAGGCCTGGGTGGAAGTACGGGGCCCCTGGGTCTCTGTCCCATGGTGAGGGGCAGAAGCAGTGCCCGCAGTCTGGGCATAGGTGGGGGGGTAGACTGTCGCTGAGAGAGTCTCTGAGCTTTAGGGGGGTATGATCCCGTGCCTCGGGGCTGAGGGCCTCATGAAGTCCCACAGGCTCTTGTAATATCTGGACTGCCGGGTATAGTGGAGCTGGGAGAGCAGGGAAATCCACTGAGGATAAAGAAGGGGTGGGAGAGGGAGAGCCCGGATCCAGTTCGAGGACAGGGTCAGACATGGTCCTCAGCAGCCTGGGGTATGCCTCAGAGCACTGTGTGAAAAGCTGAGGGGGAGCGGGGGGGCCAGCCACGCTGACCTGTGCTCCATGCAGCGCGTCTGCAGAGAAGGTGGAACGGCTGGGTCTGTGTGGACTCACCGCTCCAGAGGAAGAGATGGGGTCCACAGAGCTCAGCGCCGCCGACGGGTGTCCTCCTGGGGGCCGGGAGTCAGAACGAGCCGGCTGGATGGGCTGTGAAGACAGCTGAGAGCCCTCAGTGGAGCGGTCCAGCGCCATCTTGTCCTCGCCACCGCACGGCGTGTGTTGATGGACAAAGAAGGTTCTGAGGTCCGGTGCGGTGCTGGGAGGCTGCGAGGTACCCCGAGATTTTGCAGACCGGGTGTACCTGGATCTGCCCATTAATATGTTGTGGAAAGTCCCCAAAAGTGCCCTTGTAGCTCGGGCTGTGAGAGAGCAGAAGGCTTAGGCTGCCATCTAGGTCGGCTTCCGGTCACGCCCCCGTCATAACTTTTCTAAGCTTGCGCAGTGCAGGTGCATTTTTACGCTGGTCGCATCTTTCGCTCCCATTGAATTTGTATTCAAATATGCAAATGAGGGAGATGCGCTGATTCCCGAACATACGAGCGGTGCGCGCAAGACGAATGTCTGGCCTTAAGTTACCCCTCATAAAGCAGGGGTAACTTTGCACCAGACATGTGCAAGTCAGCTGGAGAGCAACTACAGCAGCACCATTACGGAAGAGCAGAGCAACCACACTTACAGGACAACACATTCGTATGCCAACATGCCAGGGGCAGGCATTGTCTTAGCACTACTAGTGTGTGCAGAGGCACGTAGAAGAAGGAGGAGGAGGGCACGTTAGAGGATATACCGAATGCGCATAAACGTGTTTGGCATGGCTGATTTGGAGGTGTATCGCCCCTTCAGATTCAGCCCTGCTGCCATCCTGGAAATGACCACAGCCCTGCAGGATGACATCACCAGTCAGACACACCGCTCACATGCACTGCAGCCACTGGTCAAGGTACTGGCAACACTGCATTTCCTTGCCAGTGGATCTTTTCCACGTACAAGTGGAGTCGTGGCTGGGATGTCACAAACCAGCATGAGCAGATGTGTGCACCAGGTTGTCCCCGCAATCCTCAGACGCATGTTCCACCACATCATCAGACCCACCAATGAGCATCTGCGGCAGAAGGCAATGCGGGATTTCTGCCTAATTGACGGATTGCCACGCACCATCTGGGCCATTGATTGCACACATGAGGCACTACAGCCCCCCCGTGCCACAGAGCACATATATTGCAATCGGAAGCATTGGCATTCCATCAATGTACAGGTGATAGCTGATGCCAAATACCTTCTATGGCACGTCCGTGCCCAACACCACGGGTCCAGCCACGACAGCTACATATACTGTCAAAGCCCCATCCCAATGGAATTCGAACAGAACGTGTACAAGGACAGCTGGTTGGTTGGTGAGTGACATGGGTGTCAGGCATGACTGTCCGACCCCATGATGCAGACATGAGGGGCCCATGCACGGCTAATATCCTCCGGTCTTGTCCCTTCCAGGTGACCCTGCATATGCACTTGGGCCCCATCTCATGACTCCATTCCAGGATCCCCAGAGGAGAGAGAAGATACAATGAAGCACACATACGTCCCCTTGCAGTGGTGGAGTGCACATTTGGCTTCCTGAAGTCCCGTTTCCGATGCCTGGATAAGTCTGGGGGGCCCTGTTGTATTACCCAAACTGTGTGCCAGATCATCGGGGCATGTTGCATTCTGCACAACTACGCCGTGAGAAAGGGCCTGGAGATTGACATACATGATGACCTGACCTCCCAACCACACTGCCCCCCCCCCGCTATAGGCTACCTCGTCTGCTGATGGAACAGCAGTCAGGAGGTGCCTCGTGGAACGAATCTTTGAATGTTAAACACGCACATTCATCATGGCACACGGACAATCCACGCATGCACACCACTGTGGTCCCTAGATCACACACACCACATCACATTGGATTAGCCCAAGTCCAACATGTAGGACTTGGGAGCAGCAACGCCACGCCAAGTCTCCAATGGTGTCTCTGTCCATTCATACAACATTCACACGGTCGTGGGGATAACTTCTCACCGAGGGTGACACCCCTTACTGGCAGGAGTGCCACCCCCCCCCACATTCACACACCATTCACACTGTAGCCTGCACTGACCGTGTGCCGTCAAAATAACATAAAAAGCTCTTAACCAGAGCAAAAACATAAAAAGCTCTTAACCAGAGCAAAAAATAAATAAAAAAAAGGATTTTTAATAACAGCTTACCTGTAAAATCCTTTTCTTGGAGTACATCACGGGACACAGAGCGGCATATTCATTACTATATGGGTTATATGGAGTACCTTCAGGTGTGGACACTGGCAATCTCAAACAAACAGGAAGTCCCTCCCTATATAACCCCCTCCCCTAGAGGGAGTCCCTCAGTTTTGTAGCAAGCAGTATGCCTCCCAAAATGTTCCCAAAAAGAGGGGTGGGAGCTCTGTGTCCCGTGATGTACTCCAAGAAAAGGATTTTACAGGTAAGCTGTATTTAAAAATCCCTTTTTCTTTCTCGTACATCACGGGACACAGAGCGGCATATTCATTACTATATGGGATGTCCGAAAGCAATGCTTTAATGAGGGGAGGGAGACATCTTCCAAAGAAGGATTTAATTTAGAGGTATACTCAAATACTAGTAAATCCAACTTAAACGAGAAATGTAAATCTCAAATCAAATCAAGGGAGCCCCCTCAGATCCTGAGGAGCTTGAATCGCGGCCTGTAGTACTGACTGCCCAAAGGCTGTATCCGCATTCCTTCTTACGTCCATTTGATAAAATTTTGTAAACATGTGGACTGACGACCACGTTGCTGCCTTGCAAATTCGAGCCATAGAGATCTGATGATGATGTGCTGCCCAGGAGGTGCCCATGGCCCTGGTAGAATGGGCCTTTGCCGACAAAGGAGGAGGCAACCTCTTCAAACCGCAGGCCTGAACGATTAATTGTTTAAACCATCTTGCGATGGTGGATCAAGCAGCTGCCTGACCCATCTTGGGCCCTTCCGGTAAAACGAACACCACATCTGTTTTCCGAACTTTCTCTGTAGCTTTAAGATAGGCCTTTATGGCCCTGACAATATCCAACGTATGCAGCAACCCCTCCTTTCTAGAGGTGGGTTTTGGAAGGATGGAAGTACCACATCCTGGTTCAGGTGGAAACTGGATATAACCTTTGGTAGAAAGGAAGAATGAGGACGGAACCCCGCCCTATCCTTATGTAAAATGAGATATGGTTCCTTACAAGATAAGGCTGCCAATTCCGATACTCTCCTGGCTGAAACTATGGTGATCAGAAATACCGACTTTCTAGTCAGTAAAACCAAGGTACCTCAGCCAACGGCTCAAGGGGTTGTTTCTGTAGAGTTGACAGAACAAGATTTAAGTCCCATGGACAAAGTGGTGATTTGACCGGAGGATTAAACACGTAAGACTCCCTGTACGAAGATCTTAACCAGCGAGTGGGGCGGCCAGCGGCCTCTGAAATCACACTGATAAGGCTGAAATCTGTCCCTAGATCGTGCTTAATGCCAGGCCTTTATCCACTCCTAGCTGGAGGAAACGTAATACTCTTATCAATGGTATACTTGCGGGAAACCCATCTCTTAGCCTCACACCAGCCTACGTAGGCCCTCCAAACCCTGTAACAAAATTACCCTGGAGGCCGGCTTTCTAGCCTCAATGAGGGTAGGGATTACCTGCCTAGACAGACCTCTACCCCTGAGAATCAGGGATTCAGCCGCCAGGCCGTCAAATTTAGACGCTGTAATGCAGGGTGGAGGATCGGGCCTTGTGAGAGTAGGTCTGGCCCTAGAGGAAGAGTCCAAGGGCCTCCCGCTGCCAATTTCAGGACTAGTGAGTACCGTGCCCTCCGGTACCAAGCTGGGGCTACCAGGATAACCAGCCTGTGGTATGATCCTGCGCCGCAGGCGGGGTAGTAACTGCAGTGGGGGAAATGCATATAGAAGTTATGATTGATGCCAAGGGCAAACCAACACATCGGTTCCGCAGGCCATAGGGTCCCTCGTTCGAGACATGAACCTGTCTAGCTTCTTGTTGAATCCTGATGCCATGACCTCCACGTCTGGCACTCCCCACTTCTGGCAGATTGTCTGAAAAAACTTGTGGATGCAGAGACCACTCCCCCGGCGACAGGGTTTGGCGACTTAGGAAGTACGCCTGCAGGTTGTCCACCTCGGGAATGAATGTCGCCGATATGCAGGGTACATAAACCTCTGCCCACCGAAAAACCAAGCTCCTCTCACTCTGAGTGGCTTGACTCTTGGTTCCCCCTTGGTGGTTCACCTATATGCCACCGCTGTGGCCTTGTCTGAATGACTTCTCACCGAGGACCCCTGTAATCTGGATGTCTATGCCAGGAGGGCTAGCTGAGCCGCTCAGAACTCCCAGACCTTGATGGGCAGCTGCCTCTCCGCCTCTGCCCAAGTTCACTGGCGAGTGAACTTGTTCAAGACCGCTCTCCAGCCTTCCAGACCACTGGGCAGAACCAAGCTGCTAGAATTGCTGCCTGTAGGACACGAGCGTGGAAGCGTGTGGTATTGCCTCGAACATGGCCATCGCATACATAGGCGAATAGTTGGCTCTTTTTTGCTTAGAACCAACTGAATCAATCTCTTGATAGCCTCGACCTTTACCAGGGGCAGGAACATCCATCTTCTGTTCTGTGTCTAATCTCGTGCCGAGATATTCCAACTGCTTTGTAGGTTGAAATGCTGATCTTTCCCCGGTTTAGGACTCAGCCGAACCTCTCGAGGTACTGAACCATGAGGGCTACTACGCATTCCACCAAGGAAGCGAGTGATCTTATGATTAAGAGGTCGTCCAGGTATGCTAGGACCGAGATCCCTTGGATCCTTTGGACTGACTAGAATAGGAGCTAGGACCTTCGTGAATACCCGGGGGCCGTAGCCAGCCCGAAGGGGGGCGCCACAAATTGGAAGTGACGCTGTATCACTGCGAAGCGTAAAAACAAAAATATTTGATGTGGCTGAAAGACCTGGTACATGAAGGTAACACTCCTTTATGTCTATAGAAGCCCGATCCTTCTGGAGTGTGGCGGCTGCTGGCCAAACGGATTCTATCCGGAAAGAGCAAACCCTTAGGTAAGCATTTAAACCTTTTAGGTCCAAAATTGGTCTGACATTGCCGATGAGCCTTGGTATGACAAACAGATTGGAATAGAAACCTAGCCCCTGTTCTTGGGCTGGTACCTCTACCATTATGCCCTGGTAAAGCAGGTGATCCAATGCTGCCCACATTGAGGCCTTCCTTGTGGAGGAAATTTTAGAAATTCTAATCTGTAGCCTGCGGCCACAGATGATCGGACCCCCTCTGTCGGGGACCGATCCCCAGAGGCCTGTCCTTGCGATCCATTGTTAAAAGTTTGATCGCGCAGGAGGACCGTACTGCCTAAAATTTGAGGGCCCTGGAACCGGGGGGAGCTGCCCCTTTTAAACGCAGGACCCCGGAACTTCCTTTGACTGGTAAAAGGGTACTTTTGCCACTTGAAACAGTCTGAATGTATTTATCCAGATCTTTCCATGGAAGGGCAAACCTGCCAGCAGTCTTTTACATGGGGCTCGGCCGCCCAGTTCTTCAACCAAAAGAGCCTTCTCATATGCACTAAAAATAGTGACAACGAGACGCCTGCTGGATGGAGTCCTTTTTATAGCCTCTACCGCAAAGCACAGAGCTCTGGGAATATCCAATAACTCCTCTGCCTATCGGACAGGGATGTCTAAGCATCTGTTTTGTCTGGTTCCTTAATGCCTGAAAAAAAAACTCCAATTGTAGCCACTGATGGCTGTAGCCAGGGATGCTGGAAAAAGTGTCTCTAAACGTTTATCGACCGGGACCTTAAACATTTGTATGTTTCCCCTTAGGCCAGTTAATGATTTATTCACCCATGAGATGGCTGCGTCCACCGTTGGGAGCGCCCCCTTTCTTTAGAAAAATGTCTTTTCCATAGGGTAAATAACAGAAAGGTCTCCCATCCAGGCACTAACCAGGCCCTACCCTGCTTAGCCTCCAAGATCAGACGAGATCGGGCGCTTTCCGGGAGATGCGGCCTCAAGGACCTCACGGGTAGTTGAAAAGCAGTGCCCGAACCGGGACCTGAACCCTGGACCCTCAGATCAAAAGTCCGATGCTCTACCAACTGAGCCATCCGGGCCCCTTTTAAAGAGCACTTGGTCAGGGGAAAGAGTGCCTGCAAGCACAAATATTTCCTGGCAGACGTGCATAAAGACTACCCTTTCGTCAGCTTTAGGCGGCAGAAAAAATTCTGTCCGGTCGTCCCAATCCTGGAAAAACAATTCCTCTAACAGAGGATGGGCCAGAAAAGCTGCGTTGCTTAAAGCGCTTTTAAAAGAACCCAAAGAGGATACCGCAGGAACCTGAGGCTCTGGAAATGGCAAATTGAATGCCAAGCGGACCATGTCTGTCAAAGACTGGACCCACAGACTCCACGCCTGGGAGGCTGAAAACGATTCTACCGTGGTAGATCCTCTAGGTTCTGTCCCTTTTGGCGATGGGGATCTAGTCCACTTCTTGCCAGAAAAAGAGCCAGCGATCATAGCTGTTAACCTCTTTTCTCTAGCCCCCCTAGGGTGACGGCTAGCATCTCCTCTGTGATAACACAGGGTTGGGCCGACCTGGGCCAGCCTCAGCACCAGACCCCCTTAATGGCTTATCCAGGGTGACCCCCTATAGGAATAACCTGTGGGGAAAGTATTGGCATATTTTTATTTTTTATTTTTATTTTTTGTGTTTTGATCCCGAACCCTTGGAAGCCATAATACAAAACCGAAGGACTCCGCTTACAAACAACAGACTGTTATAGCCAGGAGTACAAAAAAATAAGGTTTTAGGGGACAATAGGATCACTAATGCCCCAAAACCGGTGGGGCTCAGTATGTTTTCTTTTATATATTATTCACCACATACAGCCCCACCCCAACATGTTTGCCAGCATTCAACCTGTTGCCAAGGGGATTTTGGCTTAACAAAAAGTATTGGAGCTGACTCCAGTATGTAGTACCCCTTCTCGCCACCGGGAGTCACTGTGCTGCCAGCTCTACGCCCTCTCTCTCTCTAAGAACGCGCCTGCTGTGTATAACAGCATTTAAAGGCACGCCCACTCTACACTGCAGTCACACTCCCCTGAAGGTACTCCATATAACCCATATAGTAATGAATATGCCGCTCTGTGTCCCGTGATGTATGAGAAAGAAATAGCTCCACCAACAGAAAAAAAGGGGGCGTGAACCGGGCCAGAGGATTCTATACTGCTGCCCGTAGGACCGCCTGCCCAAATGCTGCATCCGTAGCCTTTGCGACGTCCAACTTATAAAATTTAGTAAACGTATGTACGGAAGACCAGGTTGCCGCTTTGCAAACCTGTGCCATAGAGATCTGATGGTGTGCCGCCCAAGAGGCACTCATGGCCCTCGTAGAATGGGCTTTAACTGATAAGGGAGGTGGAACGCGCTTCAGACCATAGGCCTGAAAAATCAGCTGCTTAATCCACCTAGCCAAGGAAGACTTGGCAGCCGGCTGACCCTTCTTGGGGCCATCCGGAAGAACGAAAAGCACATCTGTTTTCCGAATCTTCTCTGTAGCCTTGAGATAAACCCTCATGGCTCGAACCACGTCCAAAGTATGAAGCAGTCTTTCCTCTCTGGACTGGGGAGTAGGAAAGAAGGATGGTAGGACTAGGTCCTGATTCAAGTGAAAACTGGATATGACCTTAGGAAGGAAAGAAGGTTGAGGCCGCAGAACCACTCTGTCCTTATGCAGAATAAGGTACGGTTCCCTGCAAGACAAGGCTGCCAGCTCGGAGACCCTTCTGGCCGAAGCCATAGCCACCAAGAAAACCAACTTTCGGGTTAGCAGCACAAGAGGGATTTCTGTCAGAGGTTCAAACGGCTGCTTTTGTAAAGCTGACAAGACCCGATTTAAATTCCAGGGGCCGAGGGGAGCTCTAATAGGGGGATTCACATGCAAGACCCCCTGTAAGAAGGTTTTCACAAGCGAATGCGTGGCCAAAGGCCTTTGAAACCATATCGATAAGGCAGACACCTGCCCCTTTAGAGTACTAAGAGCCAACCCCTTGTCAACGCCAACCTGGAGGAATCGCAAGATCCTGTCAATAAAAACTTGCGAGGATGCCCTCCTTGAGACTCGCACCACTCCACATAGGTCCTCCAGCCTCTGTAATAGATATTTCTAGAGACTGGCTTTCTAGCCTGAATTAACGTAGATACGACCTGGGCTGAGAGGCCTCTGCCCTTAAGAATTAGGGATTCAGCCGCCAAGCCATCAAATTTAGCTGCTGTGAAGCAGGGTGGTAGATCGGGCCCTGAGACAGCAGATCTGGGCGCAGGGGAGTGGCCACGGTGCCCCTACTGACATCCTCACGATGAGTGCGTATCAAGCCCTTCTGGGCCAGGCTGGGGCCACCAGGATCACCGGCCTGCGCTCCACCCTGATCCTTCGTAGAAGGCGGGGAATCATCTGTAGTGGAGGGAACGCATACAGGAGAGAAAACTGGTGCCAGGGGCAAACCAACGCATCGGTCCCGTAGGCCGAGGGGTCCCTGGCTCGGGATACGAATTTGTCCAATTTCTTGTTGAATCTTGTTGCCATGATGTCCACCTCGGGAACTCAGAATCTTTGGCAAATCTCTTGGAATACCTGGGGGTGAAGAGACCACTCTCCCGGGAGTAACTGTTGACGACTCAAAAAATCTGCTTGAGAATTGTCTATCCCTGGGATGAACACTGCTGAGATGCAGGGTACATGGGCTTCGGCCCATGAGAAAATCAGGTTTACTTCCCTTTGAGCCGCTAGGCTCCTTGTGCCCCCCTGGTGGTTTACGCACGCGCACACGCGCGCGCACCCCCCCCACGCTGAAAACCACATGGAGGAAGCAGAGCAGAGGAAACAACACGGACCAGCGCCAGGCAGCACCGACAGACACCAGGTAAGCACTAATCTTATTGTAGTGCACACACAGAGAGGAAGCTGTCCCCATGGGCTTCCTAAGAAACAGGAGTTTTCACCAGCAATTTCCTCTTTAAAACATGTGGGGTTGCAGTATCAATGCTAACAGGCAGACCTGGGGTGAGTAGCAAATATATATCTTACACAAGTATACATATATCTACATGTTATCTGGGTAAACATTAGTATCCCATCCTGCCCACACAGACATAGTGGAGATAGTGGCTGATGCACAAGCATACTGTTAGCCAACCCAGAACCCCCAGGGGGATACCTACTGTCGAACCAAGTCCCGCAGGTTCCCTCTTACCTGCTCCACGCCGCAGGGTATTGCAAACTGCAAGAGGCCCAATCTTCCCCCATCTCCGTGGGTATTGTCTCAGACCTTCAGGGACCGGGGTCCTGTGTTTAAGGAACCCACACCCCTGGACCTATATAGCATCCTGGCATCAGTAGCGTTTAGTCCTGGAAGAGACCAAGGCACTGGAGCCCAGAATCCAGCCCTCCAAGGAGAGGCATTATAGGCAAAACCCCACTCCAGCAGGGCCCGGGTACCGTACACCTTGGCTTTGAAGCACTTCGGACGGATCCGGCTAGCTATCCTGGGTCCCGAGACCTCCGAGGGACAGCTAGACGTGACCAACACCTAAGACACTGGCGAAAAAACTAAAGCACTCTCAGTGGGAGGGGGTTATATAGGGAGGAACTTACTGTGAAGTTGATTACACCAGTGTCCACACCTGAAGGTACCCATATAACCCATATGTAATGACTATGCGCTCTGTGTCCCGTGATGTACGATAAAGAAAATAAATCACTTGCTCTGGTGCAGGCTACGCCTGGTGCCCAGGCTCCTGGCCCTCAGTTGCCTGGGGGGAGCCTCAGTTGGGGGGGTTGGGCATCAGGTGGAGGAGCATCCCAGGTCCCTCCCTGGCTGTCTGTCTGCCCTCCAATGCCACCGCTATGCGGGTGAGCACAGCCTCCAGGAAAACTCTCTGGGGCTGTACAGCCACTCTTAGGCACTTGACCTCCCCCACAAGTTCAGCCGTTGGTGCCTGCAGCTCTCCGAGGCTGGTCACCGTCACTGCTCTGTTTCCAGCCACATCCTTGATTGCATCCGGTAATGGACCCAAGGAGGCCAGGCTGTCAGCTAGGCGCCTCATCTCCCCCACTAGTTCGCCCATATGGCGGCTCTGCTGGTCCTGCTGCCTTGCCAGATGTTCTTTCAGGAATTCCAGCTCACCCCTTGTCTTTCTGGTCGCCTGGCTGGGGCACTTGCATAGGGGGAGGATCTTGAGGGGCAGGAAATGAGGGGGATGGAACAGGAGGGACTGGAGAGGTTGGGGGGTGGACCCTGAGGGGCTGGAGACGATGGGGGTGGTTGGTTGTGATGGTCCTGGCAAAACATGGGACTCATCCAAATAGAGGTACACCTCCTGGTCCGTATGGACCAGCTCCTCCTAAACTACCGCTTGCGCTGAGGTCTGGGCACTCCCCTCCACCAAGGCCTCTTTGCTTTCCAGGGGGTCAGCCAGAGGAACAGGATGCTCCGGGGATGTTGTAGGATGGCCACTGGCAGCATTAGATGGCCCCGCTCCCTCCTGCACATCTGTGGATGACACAAAAGATGCACATGTTGGTGGACCCACACACTTGACACACTTGAGAAGATTTTATTAAGTAATTATTACTAGTTTTAAAATTATAATTTTTTTGACACTACCATTACTTTTTTTGTAATAATTAAATGCTATCAAAATAGATGAAAATCATCATGTTTGATATAACAAGGCCATTGATTGGTACTCTTCATTTAGAGATCTGACCTCAAAAACGTGGGCTTTTTTCCACCAACTGTATGACCCCTTTTTACAAGGCCACCTCTGCCTGACCAACTCCACTTGGTACGCTGAGCCGGCGGATGACAGATCCGTCTACACTTAGTTAGCAAAGCCGAGACACAACCAATTCTGCTCTAGTCTATGCTGAAAACATAACTCCAGTCCATTTTCATGAGATATATGGCTTGCAAGAGCGATGAAAAATAGGACCAACATATAATGCTGACAGGAATCGATCACGGTGGTTGCCAGATTCACTGCTGACATATGCTGCTCTACAGGGGTGAATGGAGGGTCCAATCAGGTAAGCCTGAAAACTGGCAGGTGGACCTCATTGGACAGCCTGTGTAAAAAGTCCCTAAAAATAATAAAGTAGCTGTATAGTTGGTCAGATTACTTTTGCATAAATGGGAATCACATGCGCAATATTCATACCAGAATCATCAACAACCATGATCCTAGTATATACACCTGAAAACTAGACTATTTATATACCTCTGGTGCAGTGGTGGATGGTGCTTATTTTTTTTTTGGGGGGGGGGCACAAACAAACAAAAAAAAAAAACATCAATTGCAGCCACTGTGACCATCAATCACAGCTACCGTGCCATCAAATGCAACCACTGTACCCATAAATTGCAGCCACTGTGCCAACACAGGTACTGTACCCATCAATTGCTGCCAGTGTGCCCATAAATTGCTTACACTGTGCCCATCAATTGCCATGACCAGTGTACTACGGATAGCCCAACTTTTCCCAAAACCAAACAAACCCCCATTTATTACCTTAGTTACCCCTTATTACTAAGATTAACGAGAGACACCATCTTGTTGGAGTAAAATGGCCACAACAGCCAATTTATTTTAACCACATAAAATATTACTATTAAATAATTAAATCTAAATAATTAAATCACACAAACTTTCTTTTCTTAACAATTTGTAACCAACTCTTTTAAATCCCAGCTTCCTGGTCTTTGATGGCAACCCGGCTTCACTTTCCTTTTACCAGTACACTGCGCAACCATTAACCATAACCGGCCCCCAGCCGACCCAGCTCGGAGACAAACCTTATCCCGTGCAGTGCAACCATAAACCGTATTCCAACGGACACCGTTCCGCTGGAATAATCCCCCATAAGGGTCCCATCCCACCGATGAGCCCACCACCATTTCCATCACATCTGTAACTGCCGCCATCAAAGACCACCTAACACCGCCACAGCCACAGCCCGAAAGGGTAATCCCTTACCCTTACGGGCCCCTCCACACCCGCAGGGCCCTCTGTATCCCTTCCTGTAAATCCAAGAACCACAGCTCCATCCCAACGTCGGATAGGTGAATACCATCTCCGCGTAAGTACAGTCCCACGTTCCTCTCCAACTCCATGTGTCTCACCACTAAACCCCCATGTCTGACCAAAAACCTCCCAATCACCTTATTCACCTTGATCCGCCCTTTGTCCAGCCTAACCACTGACCTCGCCATGCGCCAAGTCGTCCGAGCGATTATGTCGGACCATACCAAAAGCATGCCGGGATAGGCCGCGCGAAAAGTTAAGACATCCGCCTTAACGGCCGTTATCAGATCCCCAATCGGCCTAATGCCCAAATCATTCCCCCCTACATGGAGCACCAGCACGTCTGGAGGACGGTCCAGTCGGGCGTAATGCTGCACTTCTGGCAGCACCCTGCCCCACCCCATGCCCCGGGTCCCCAACCACCTGATCTTCGCCTGGCTCCTAGGGATACCCAATTGCCGTCCGGCCGGCCTAGCATCCGCCCTTAAGGCTCCCCAGTATACATAGGAGTGCCCCAAAATCCAAACGAGGCGCTCCTGACCACCATCTGAAAAACAAATAACATGAGTGACAAGCAATAACGTACCGCACTCCGATGATCCCATCAGTAGACTCCCCCGTACTTTCAACACCCCCCACGCCATCATTCCAGCAACATATGCGGCCTAACATAGGACCTGAATCTCCTGGATTCCCACCTCCCAATCCGTTTCACAGCCGCCTCATCCAGCCCGCACCGGGCCGCTTCTGTAGCCGCCCCGATGCGGAAGGAGTGCGAGGCGAATTGTTCGGCAGCGAAACCCGCTGCCGTCAAGCACTTACGGAATACTGCCACGAACTGGAACCTAGATACGAACGCCGTGTCCTTGTGCATCCACAGGGGACCTCCCAACCCCGGGCGAATCGCCAAGAACTCCCCCATGGCCCTAACTGGGCACACCACCGACCCAGGTAAAGCATAGAGGAATACATCCACCCCTTTACCTACCTGATCCGTCTTGGACTTGCGCAGCCGGAGCACCACCCTGTCCTCGCCCAAGCTCACATCCCCGACCACCAACCCCCCCCCCCCCCCCCCGACTGTCTTGGAAGGGCTGACCAACTCACCCAGTCTGAAAGCACCGAAAAAGGCTATGGAAAAAACTGCCCTGAACAAACTCACCTCGTAACTCGAGGAGCATACTTCCTCCAGCACCCTGCATATCGCCTGCAATACCGAAAAAGATACGGGCCTCCTAGTATCCTTACACACCTTACCTTTTCTGTATCCTTTCACCGTTTGTCGTACCCAGAACGATTTTGTTAAATCCAGCCTACCCTCCAGCTTGAACAAGAAAGCCAACGCCGCCAGTTTTTTATTAAGGGCAGAAACCGAACCCTCCTTCTCCATGTGCCGCACCGCAAAGTACAGCACCAACCACCCCACTTCCACATCACTCAGGCTGGCGTCCGCCAGCCGCGTGAAGCTGTACCACTCGTTCCAGATCTTGACGTACGCCGCCCATGTAACCCTACTCACCGAACGCCTGATCCATGTTGCGGCGGCTCCGACACAATTCCCCACACCCACCCTGGGCAAGGCACCCCTTCCTTTTCCGCATGCGGGGCCAGCTCCCTGAACCTGTCCCACTGGAAGCGAGACAAAGCGTCAGCCAGCCTGTTGTCCACACCCGGAATATGCACAGCATACAAGAATATGTTCCATTGCAGGCATCTCAACACTAGATGGCGCAACAACCGAACCACCGGCAAGGAAGACGCGGAGATCCGGTTGATGACCTGAACCACCCCCATGTTGTCACAATTAAGTCTGATCTTCAAATTTTTGCAGGATTCCCCCCACAGTTCCAATGCAACCACTACAGGGAACAATTCAAGCAAAACCAGGTTCTTTACCAATCCTGCCGTGATCCACGCCTCAGGCCACCCCTCTGCACTCCATTGCCCTTTGAAAAAAGCCCCGTAACCTGTGGACCCTGCCGCATCCGTGACAAGGTCCAGATCAAAGTTACTCACCGGGCCCTCCATCCACAGGGATCGGCCATTGTACTCTTCCAAGAACGTACACCACACCTGCAAATCCGCTTGATGCTCCTTTGTCAACCTTATGAAGTGTGTCGGCGACTTAACCCCTGCTGTGGCAGCCGACAGCCGTCGGCAAAATACCCTCCCCATGGGAATGATGCGGCAGGCAAAATTCAATTTTCCCAGCAACGATTGGAGGGGCCTCAACTGCACTTTATTGCGCCCCAACATACCTCTGATCTCCTGCCGAAGATTCTCTACCTTTTCCACCGGCAACCTACATTCCATGGCCACCGAATCCAACACTATCCCCAAAAAACTCAGTTCCGTGGCCGGGCCCTCCATCTTGTCAGCAGCCAACGGCACGCCAAATCTCTCTGCAATGTGCTGCAGCGTTGCCAATAGGACCCCACACAACCTGGAAGACGGGGGGCCCACACACAAGAAGTCATCGAGGTAATGGATTACTGAATCGATGCCGGCTACGTCTCTGACCACCCACTCCAAAAAGGAACTGAACTTCTCGAACAGTGCGCAAGAGATGGAACATCCCATGGGCAAACACTGGTCCACGTAATACTTCCCTTGCCACTGGCAACCCAACAGCCAAAAGCTGTCCGGGTGCACCGGCAACAAGTGAAATGCCGCTTCAATGTCAGACTTGGCCATGAGCGCCCCCTTTCCGTACCGCCTGACCCATCTAACCGCCGCATCGAACGAAGTGTACGACACCGTGCAAGCCTCCGGGTCAATCGCATCATTCACCGACCCCCCTTTGGGAAAGGACAAGTGGTGAATGAGGCGGAACTTGTTCGGTTCCTTTTTGGGCACCACTCCCAGGGGTGAAACCACCAGCCTAGGCAATGGCACCACATCGAACGGCCCCCCTATCCTGCCCAATTCAACCTCCTTGGCCAACTTATCTGACACCACCTCCGGATTCTCCAAAGCTGACCGCAGGTTCTTCGCAAAGGGTGGTACCTCCGACAACGCACACGGAATGACAAACCCTTCCGAGAAACCCGCGGTGAGCAGCTCAGCTGCTGCCCTATCCGGATACCTACTTAGAAAAGGACGCATCCTTTCCACCCTCACTGGCGTCCTCCCTCTTGTTCCCAGACTCCCCGGCCCGCTTCCCTTTTTTAAAGCACCGGGACAAGGGGTGACCACCCCCACACCCTTAGCATTCATGCCTGAAACGACAGGTTCCTCCATAGGTGCAGGAGCCCTCGTTAAATTTCCAACACACCCCCCACTTCTTTCCGGCCGGCGGACCTGAGGTGGAAGCCCCTCCGGCCCCCCCCGAAAAAAACTGGTTCTGCGTCCGTGGCGCCGACATCATCCGCATCCATAGACTTGTGTCCTTGTGGTCCCATCGCAGGGAGGGACGGACGGCCCTGCGCTGGCGAAACTACTCGTCGTAGCGCAACCACCCTGTACCCCCATAAACTCGATACGCCTCCCCAATTGCATCCATATAGCAGAACAACCCAGAACAATGCTCCGGGTTCTTCTCCCCTATTACGCTTGCCATGATCGCAAAAGCCTGCAACCAATTCTGGAAAGTGCGTGGGATCAACCTGTATCTCCTCTTCTCCTCGTCCTCCTTCTTGGAGCTATCTGGCTTGACCCTGTCCAGATTGAACTTCTCCAACGGGAGGAGGGAGAAGATCTCCACATAATCCCCTTTTACAATCTTGTCCCGCACTTCCTGTTTTAAATGCGCCCCCAAGGGACCCTCATAGCACACGTAAACTTCGCATTTTGCGGAGTCAGCTATGCGCACCACATCAGATCTGACTGCCGCTGGTTTATCTGCCCCCCCATTTTCCCCAGGCGTGCTGCTGTCCGGGACAGAACTCGGCTCCCCGGCGAGGGGGACGTCCGCCACCGCTGGGGGGGGCGCCGACCCTTGTGCCTCAACCCCTCCCCCCACCCACGGCGCAACCTGCGGGTGTTGCGGCAACCTGCCCGATAACTGCTGCAACAAATCCTGCAAACCCCTGAAAAAATCCCCCAGCCCCGCCGGTACCTCCGCAGCCGCAGGCAGGACGCCCGCAGCAAGCGGGACAGCAGCAGGGGGAGGATTGGGAACTGGAAGGACCCCCCCACCCGACAAATGGAGACCCACCCCCCCCCTCCCACCCCCAACAATCTACCCAATGCAGCCGCCACATCCCCATCCAAAGAATGGGAGCCCTTATCGTGCCTGTTGGATGCCTCACCCCCGATCCTCGCAGGCCCGGGCTCGTCCCCATCCGAATCCGATGCCTCTCCTTCCGACCGGCCTTCTGAAGCGGGCGTCCCTGGCGACGTCAACCCCCCAGGCGGCACCGGCCTGGAGGTCGTGAACCCTGGCCTAACCGCCGGGCGACCTCTAAGATGGGACCCTGCTGTCGCTGGGGCGGACCGCCCGTCTTCCTCTCCAGGGCCCCGCCGATCCTCCATCCTGCGCTGGGGATTCCGGCCTCCCCCCTGCCCTGGAGCCGGCGGCCGAGGAAAGGGGCAGCCCACCGGCCGAGGAAAGGGGCAGCCCACCGGCCGTGTCACGGCTCCTCCCGCGGCGAGTCCTCCCCCCAGCAGTCCCCGGGCGAACGGGGGAGACCGATAGATTGCGGCGTCCACGGCGGGCAGGCGAAGCACGGGCGCCATTGTCCCCCGCAGCCCCGCCCGCCGACGGCCTGTAGTCCGGCCCACCTCACCCCCCGCCGCAGCATTGGCGCGCTTGGCCGGGGGGGGGCCGGGTGTGAAGGGGGACTCCTAGTCTGGCGCTGCGGCCTAGTGGCTGGGCCTGGGGAGTAACGCTCCGGGGGCCTGGACCTGCGCGGCGATCGCCTGTCCGCGTCCTGGGACCCCCCCGCCTCGTCCTGCAACAACCCCCCAACCTGCTCCTCCAACCATCCGGGTTACCGCGATGCCGCCGCCGCCCTGAGCCTGGCAAAGAGTCTGTCCATGTCCCCCATGCTGCAATATGAAACGAGCAAGGAGCAGAGAAAAAACCTGCCTCCTTGCAACTTCCTTCCCGCACTTTTGCCTCCTGTCCCCGCCCCCTCCTTAAATAACACTCCACCTCCTCAGCTAAACCACCTGACTTCCTTCCAACCAACCAGCTCCCTCCTGCCTTTAACTCTAAGTTGCCCTACCTCCCCCTAGTCATGCCCGGCCCTACGTTACTTTGCTGTGTTTGCTTTTCCACTCCGGGCCTCCCTCTACTGTGCCACACCAATTGCTGCCCTAGTGTGCATCCCCCGCCCGAAACTTGCCTGTCTCGGGTCACGGCACTTTCCTCCATGCTACGAGTCCTTGTGTCTTCTCCCGTCCACTTCCCACCCTCTGCTATGATTAGATGCCTGATGGATGTTCAATCACAGCGCCTGTCGCTTCAGCCAATAAGGTGACAGGTAATCAGACCCGAGCATCCGATTGACTTAGAGGTGGATCAGTGTTAAGAAAGCGATTTATTCACCAACACAACACTAAGTAAACAGCGAACGCACAGAATTGCACCTGCTGTTTACCATTTTGGAAGCCTATTATAGCCCGCGGCCTTAATCAGGCACTTTCAAAAACACCCCCATCACTGTAATTTAGATGGCCGGCGGAACACCTTAATAGGGGATGGCAGCGGCGACCACAAATAGAATCAAGCAATGCAAGAATCTATAGTGAGAGAGAAATTACAGGAGAGAGGGGTGGCACTCCTGCGCCCTTTATGGACGCACCACCACTGCTCCGTTGGAATTTTAAACAATTTAAATTAAGGTAATAATTACCGTCATCAGTAAACAACATTAGGGTCTGATCTTCCTCTTGCACAGGTTGCACCTCGTGGTCGTTGGCAGGCTCTTGTTCATTTAATAGTTGTTGTAACACTGCACAATAAAAATATATATATTTTATAAACTTCAGCAATCTTTTCAAATTTTTTTATATGGAAAAAAGGCAAAGATACGGCGCTGGATAAAATTGAGGACTGGATGGACAAACGTAAAACTACAGCGTATTGGAAATAACTAACTAACGCTATAGAACACCAACCAAGATGTATGAAAAAAGCTTATGAGCAAGGATATTCACACATTATAATATTACACCAGACTGTGAAAAATATATAATCAAAAATGTGTAGATTAAGATATATTGAAAATAGTCCCACACTGATCATATACACCAATACTGTGTAAAATAAAAAAAACATGACAAAAAGGTCTTAGTCCATTTAAATATCCATAAGGAAAATGATGATTGAATAGAGTCCCAGAAAGGAAGTTCTGCAGGTCATCAAAGGGGGTGGAAAATGGAAAGTTTAAGTAGGCTTGATTCACCAGTAGAGACACCCAAAGTGAAGATGTAGTCTCCTTACCGACTATACTGACCACTATGTTGGTCACTCAGAGCCCGGGGGTTTAAGGTCTCCCTTCTGACCGTCTGGATAATGTCTAGATGATTCTAGATTGGCTCTCTCCACAAATGTAAAACATAAAGAGAAAAAAAGGACCATAGCATGATACCAGAGAATACAAAGAGGTTTATTGTATTAAAAACTGTTGGCACTCCCATTTACAAGGTGAACAGACAGCGGTGTTTATAGTAATGAAGCCGGCGGCTGCGTGTCCCCTCCTGCTCGTGTTCGTTTTTTATGTTTATATAAAAATTGCTTACTATGGGTATCGGAGTCGTATTCTCCTTCTAGATAGTGAAATTTACTTCAATTGGTGTGCCTCCTCCTGTGCCTCTTTGGTGCTTTGCAACGGCGGTCATTTTTTTTTTTTTTTTTGGATATCCACAATGCGACGTTTGCAGGAGCCAATGGTTCGGGCGATATCCCCGGATGCATTCACCTGCTCCACTATGCTACTCCATAAAGCATCTTTTTTGGATTGGGATAGCATCTGAGATCTTTGACCATAAAGCCAATCCCAGTTTCTAACCACACGTGACACAAGCACGCGATTTTGTGTGAAAGAAAAATTTGGCAACCCTCTTTTTCCTGACCCTCCATGTTGCTTGAGTGAGCGAGTGAAAAACGTATATAGCGCTGCACATGCGAACTGAATCGCCTCTGGGCGCTCGTTTGGCCATTTCTCCTTTGAACTCAAAAGAGATGGGTTTTGATCTTTCTCCTAAAGGCCAAGTGGTTCTCCTCCAACCGAATGCTGGTTCGTAATGCATTGCATAGTCTGGGGCCTTGAACCGCAAATCTTTGCTCGCCTTTGGACTTGTATCTGGCTTTGGGTATTTGGAGTAGATTTTGGTTTGTGGATCACAGAACGCGATTGGAGTTGTGAGCTTTTATTTTTTGGCATAGATATTGGGGGGCCTTCCCATGGATGCACTTATGCGTCAGAGTGCTTTGAAAGCAATTGTGTATTTTATTGGCAACCAATGAAGGGATCTCAGCGAAGGCGAGATTGATTCCCATGTTTTTTTCCAGTCACAAGTCTAGCAGCCGTGTTTTGAACGACTTGTAGACGAGTGATTTGGTACTTTGGGAGTCCGAGGTAAAGGGCATTTGCATGGTCCAGTATGGAGTTCACAATTGTTCCCACCAGGACTGCCATGTCTTCTTTAGGAATAAAAGGAATAAGTCTGCGTAGTAGGTGCAGGAAATGGTGAGATCCGCTGACTACAGACCCTATTTGTGCATCCATTGTCATGTTGGTGTCGAGAATGACTCAGAGACTTTTGACTTTGGCGCTAGGGGTGATAGTTTTGCCCAGAATGGGCAGAGGTGTCCACATTGTTGCAAGGTGATGCTTTCGATTGGCGTGAAACAGGAGAAGTTCTGTTTTCGATCCGTTGAGTTTAAGATAACTCTTTGTCATCCAGTTTTCTATCAAAGAGAGAGACATTTCTCTAGACCGAGATGATGATCCTTTTTGTTGCAGATGCAAAAAAATACAATTGTGTGTCATCTGCATAAGAGTGATAAAGTAACTTTTGGCTGCAGATGATTTCGAAGAGAGGGTGGAGATAGATATTGAACAGCACCGGTGACAGAGGGGATCCTTGAGTGACTCCGTATGACACCGTGCGTTTTTCAGAAGTGAAAGGTCCCAATTTCACTATTTGTGATCGGTTTTCCAAAGAGGAGAACCAGGGTAAGTCACATTCCGCGACTCTGGCTACTTCAGCTAGCCGAGTCAGTAATAGTTTGTGGTCTACCATGTCAAAAGCTGCGCTTAGGTCCAACAGTACCAGAAGACAAGATTCTCCTTCATCTGCAGCCTCGAGAACATCACGCCATATTTTGATCAGTGCTGTTTCTGTCCCGTGACCGGGCCAGAAACCCGATTGAAATGGATCGAGCAAAGCATGGGTATCTAGGTGCTGTTGCAGCTGTTGTACCACTACTTTCTCCATTATCTTGGAGAAGAGGTTTAGGCCTGTTATGGGATGACCGTTTTTGGTCTTTAGGGTCAAGGGTAGGTTTCTTTAAGATGGGTTTGATTATTCAGTTTCAATTGGGAGGGCACTATGCCTTCCTTGAAGGACTGGTTTTTAAGCTGCGCAATAGGTGGTGCCAGGATATCGGCACATTCCTTCAGCAGTTTGGTGGGGATGATATCATTAGGTGCTGTGCTGTTTCGCAGAGTACCGATGATATTTTTAGTGGCCTCGATGGGGATGAGTTGAAGGGTGAATTTTGACGATTGCAGTTAGTTTATGTGGGTATTGAAGGAATGGTTGAGGGGGGGTTGAAGGGGGTATTGTTATGCTGAATGCTTTCATGGATTCCTTCGATTTTGTTAACAAAATAATCCGATAGTTCATTACAGAATTCTTGGGCATCAGAGTTGGGGGCTTCAAGACAGACTGGGTTCATGGTCTGGGTGACCAGCTTGAAGAGTTCACGGGGGTGGTTTAGGGCATTGGTGATGGCATTGAAAAAATGTTTTTTTGGCTTTAAAAATGTCTGTTATTTTTTTGTTATTGCCTTGTAGATGCCGTGATTTTCCTCTGAAGAGCTTCTTTCCCAGGCGGCTTCCGCTCTTCTGCGTTCTTGCTTCAGCAGCGTTAGCTGGTCGTTAAACCAGCCGGCGTTGTTTTTCCGGATGCAAGTTATGTGTTTTGGCGCCACCAAGTCTGCTGACTGTAGTAGAGCCGTGTTGATGGCATCCAGGGTTTCTGTGGCTGTTTGCTGTAGTTGGATAGTTTTTATTTTTTTCCCTAATGTGACTTTGAAGAGTTCCGAATGGAGCTTCTTCAGAGATCTAGTCCAGTGTGTTGTCACCGGTTTTATCCTTTTGGGGGCATTTTTGGTAATTGTAAATTTAATTAAGTGGTGGTCAGTCCATGGTAGGGGCTCATTTTTCAGAATATTTATTTCCAGACCTTGTCTGAAAATACGATCGAGTGTATGGCCCAACGCATGTGTGGGCCCACATACTAGTTGCTGCAGACCTAATCCTTCCAAACGGTCGATGCAGGCGTCAGCAACGGGATCCTGTGAGGAATTGGCCAGAGGTTGAAATCCCAGAGCAGCAGAAGAGGTTTGCTGTTTAGGGTGTAAGTGGAAATAAACTCTGTCAAAGGTGAGAGAAACTGCGATTTTGGACTATAGCAGAGTAGAATATGAACGGTTTCCTGGGGATTTGTTTGCATTTGCAGAGTGAGGGTTTCCATGAATGGAAGTGGGTTTTGAAGGACTGGCTTAGTGATCGCGAGGTGAGTCTTCTGGATCACACCCAGGCCGCCTCCTCTTTGCCCCACTCTGTTTTCATTTATAATACGGTAGTTTTCTGGCACCAGTTTACCTAGAATGGTGTTACAGTTGGCTGTGAGCCAGCTTTCTTTAATAAAGAGGCGGTCTAAATCGTATTGTAGAATGAAATCATCGATTTCTAGTCGGTGTTTTACTGCCGATCTTGTGTTAATCAAAGCACATGATATGTGCTTAGGCTGGGGTAAATGGCTGACATTTTTGACAGTCGATCGTCGATCGATTCTCAATAGTTGCTCAATTCTTAGGGTGATGGCTGGTAATATTGCGGCAAATAGCCTCAGACTCCAGATGGTTTCTGCAGAATATCTCAGATTAACCATAGTCTCCAAGCACCGGGGAGGTTTTTAATGGTGATGGAAAGAAGATTTGCTAAATCCTCTCTCCCTGGTTGGTCCAGAGGAAGGCAAAAAAAAACCTGGCCGTGCTGTGCCAATGTGCTGCGGCAGGGGGAAAAAAATTCCTTCCTGAGCCCTGAAGGGCGATCGGACGAAACCCTGGATGAAGTGCTATTGGGTTGTTGAGGAGGGAGTGGGGGTGAGATATACTTCCGTTGCTGGGGTGTACCAAGATGTCTGCCAATCCAGAAACAGGACCCAAGCTGGGGGCTGTCAGCTGGGTGGATCGGTAATGCAGGGGAAGGCTGGTTGGTAACCGGGAGAGGATGGGGTAGGGGGGGTTTCTGGGCAGTTTTGGAGGTGATTGCTGGGTGTAGGTGCGGCGGGCCGCTAGGCCGCGGTCTTTCCTAAAACACGGCCACCTCGAATCTGCCACAGGCTGGCGCAGATGTCTGGAAAACTGCGAAAAATTGAGGCTGGGAGGTGGCGAGGGGATGCTTCCTATGTTATACCCTCAAATTCTTAATAGTTTAACAGTATTAACACATATGGGAGTTTTTTGACACAACATATATATTTGTAAAATGCCTTTTTTTTATTAATTCAATTTTATGAGCATTTAAAATGACATAAAACCACTTGCTTTCTACTGGTATGATTTAAATACAATTTTCTATATTTTATTTAACCACTTAACGCCCGCCGCACGACTATGTAGGTCCACAGAATGGCACGTACAGGCAGATGGGCGTATATATACGTCCCTGCCTTCTAGCGGGTCGGGGGTCCGATCGGGCAGCTTACCTGCGGGAGCGATCCGTGACGAGGGGGCGGCTGTTCGTTTCTGTCCACCCCCTCGTGATTGCTCCCAGCCAATCCCGTGAGCCTCTGCCATTCCTCTGGCCATAAAATCGTTACATCATATAACAATGAAATCTAAGAAAATAAATACCCACAGGGGTACAAAATCACATCATTTAAACAAGGAAAAAGAAAATATTTTTTTTTTCCCCGAGTGCATCATGTCACTTTTCTCTCAACCTGCCATCTATCATCCCTTCCTTCCTCTGGTAACCTTTAAATCTGTGGGTGGCCTTCCTTCACTAAATCAAGCCAATGAGCCCCCCCTCCTCCAGGGGATCCAAGTGTCCCCTACAGGGTGGGGCAGTTGGTTCTCCCCTTGTAATGTCACTCTCTGCATTGTCATTCCAACCCATCCCACCCTTTCGAACAAAAACAAACCAAAAACATAACCCCCCCAAAAAAAAAGGGAGAAAGAGGAAAAAAAAAAAAAACACCCCTTCCTCGGTCCATCCTCCCTTCCTCATCACCGTCCGCAGAGCCGGGTCCCTCCCTTATTACCTTACGTTTCTGTCTGGAGGTCCACACCAGGTCCTCCATTCTGTTCATATCTTCTACTCTGTTAAGCCACATCTTTACCATTGGCGGTTGTGTCTGTTTCCACATCCCTGGGATACAGGCACGGGCAGCGTTTAAAAAGGTGGCAAACCATGGATTTCCTATAGCACTTTACCGATAGCTCTGAGTCCTGTAATAAATAATAGGGCCACTTGTCTGGTAATTTTTCTTTACTAAATTTCTGCACTATTCCCTGAACCTTTGTCCAAAAACCTAAAATCTTCGAGCAGGACCACAAAATATGTAATAAAGTTCCGTCTTTCTTACCGCACCTCCAGCATCTATCCGAGATGTCTGGGTAACACTTCTTTAATACTACCGGAGTACGATACCACTGAGATAGTATCTTATAATTCATCTCCTGTGTCTTCACACAGACTGATGATTCAAATATATTCCGGAGAATTTTATTCTTTTGTTCTTCTGTAAAGGGTCTTCCCAGCTCCACCTCCCACTTCTTGAAAAAGGGGTTTTCAGAATACTCCATCGGCACGTTCAGTAATTCACTGATTCTTGAGAGGGCATGCCGAAGCACTCCACTCCCACTACAGTACCCCTCAAACCTTGTTAGTTTGTGCTCATATCTAGTTGGGGGTTTCAAAGTGTTCAAGAAATGCCGCAGTTGTAGTGCCCTCCAAATATCCAGTTGATAGGGGATCCCACCCGTTACCATCTCCTGCATAGTATGCCGTGAGCCTTCTTTCATAAAAAGGGATGTCTGTACCAGGCCTTGGTCTATTAATACGCTGAAAGGCCCCTTCACCAGCCCTGGTGCGAACTGTGGGTTCCCCAGGATTGGATAAAGTGGCGAGTCCAAACTGGACAATGTCCCCTTCACAAATAGCCTGTAGGCCACTTTCAGTGTTGGGCCCATCAGTGGATGTTTGATAGTCATCGGCAGGTCTCTGCAACACCATGCTGCCAGATGGAGTATACTGCTGCACTGGGCTTGCTCCAAGCCCGGCCATAGTTTCTCACCACCATGTCTCCTCCAATCTATAAGGCGGATCAAGGTAGCTGCCTGATAGTGTATGTAAATGTCTGGAGCCGACACGACTCCATCTCATTTTGATAAGAATAGTGTGCTACTCTTGATTCTTGGGCTTATATCTCTGTCCGTCTGTCTGTAGGCCCCATCATAGGCAAGTGATGTTGGGGGGAGGGGGGGGCGGTTAGGGTTTTGTTTGCGCCCCCCTAAAAAATGGAGCACCAGCCGCCACTGCTGTAGATGTTGAATTGGAAAGCATGCATACTCTCAGACTATGGGCCACAAATAGACAACTTTATCCTGCAATACATCACAATCCCCTCCTCTCACGTAAACCTTTTCCCTTTGCACTGCTCTCAACATCCAGTCAATTATTGCTTCAACACACAGGGTGGCTAAACTAATTTCCAAGAAGATGCATCAGATAAGCAAACCATACACTTTTATTAAAGACACCAGAAAATGGTTTAATGACCCATTCTCCTTTATATACCCCGATTCTATTCCCCCCACAAAGACCCTAGTTTTGGCTACATAAACTTTGTTAGAGTTATAAAATATCATGTAGCCTCCTTTCTTGAATGGTAGCTAGATTCCCATAGTTTATATAAGGTAATCACAAGAATATACAAATGCAGCATACTCCCCTTTAAGCAGCTCTATATCTTTCTCAACCATTTAGAAGTAACATGTCTTTCCCTGCCTCCATACTTGACTTCAGCTGAACCATGTTCCTTCCCTCCATTCAGCAGTAACATGTCCCTCGCTTCCTTTACTATTCATCACCGTTTGCCCCTCTTCCTTCCATTATATCTATATGCATATATATTTTATACTGTCTCTCACTATACATTCTTCTGTAAAGTCTGTACTGCATTCTGCAGTACAAAGCATATCCAACAACAGTTTGTAGTTATTCCAGAAAGTTTTTGTCAATATAATATGGTTTTCGTAGTGCTATGGGTAATATAAATGTAGCCCTCCCTTTACATTCAGTGCGGACACTAGTCTAAATTTAGCAGGAATGGGAGAGTTACCTTGCTCCCATTCACACAATTGTTCAGATGGTGACCCCTGTTATTTCAGAAGTGTCCTCTCTGCCAGTCTGCATTCTGGGGATGTGGTATCATCTCTGGTCCGCAGTTGGCAGCAGAGGGGGGTTCTGACAGAGCAAGCTTCCCTAGCAGCCAATTGGAGGAGTTTTTCCTTCACGAGGCATGCTGGGAGGGATATATCTGGACAGGTGTCATGTGCTCAAGGCAGTTCTGGGGGGTCCTGGTTCCAGGTGCGGCATCCACCTTCAGGGTGCGCGCATTCATGGACCCCGCCAGCACAGCCCACCTGGCCAAACTCACAGGCTATGCCGGACCTCAACCGGAGGTCAAAGGGGACCCCAGTGCTCTACTGGGTTCCCAGTTCTTTTGAGGAGATCCCAGGCTGGGTGCCGTATGATTGGGGGGGGGGGATCGGCTTGAGGAGGACTCGGAGGCAGGTCGTCCAACAGGGCTTGAAAGAACCAATCAGGGATCTGGTGACCGGGATGCCGACAGCTACACTTTGCCGTCACCCGGTGACCGATGCTAAAGGAAATCTAGTTGGAGGATTTGCTCTGTTCACCCATCTTACTGAAGCAATTGGCCGGTTGCAAATGCCCTATAGCCAGGTCTGAGATAGAGAGATCTGTTCCTCCCAGCGATCCGAAGTGACACCTCGGCTACCAGGTTAGTGTGGGGGACCTGTCCGTGGGCACTTTACCCACTCCATTTTAGGAGTGGCGACGAGTTCAACTATTGCTATTATCGAGGGCAAGTCTGCCCTGTTCACATCCAGGCCTGATACCACAAGGATCTCTTATCCTTCCTTCATCAGCTTTCCTTTACTTAAACTGAAGATGTTTGCCTTGTTAGCTGCAAAATAAAAAGGCATTGAAAGAAACTTTGACTGTCTGGACATTCGCTCACTGCTTCACTACTGTAATTTCACCCCTAGATATCACCAGGGTAACTTGGTGTGCCAATCCTAGTATTTAACCAGGGGATCCTCCGGGGGTAGCGCTACATAAACTAATATTTATTAATATGCACATACAAACACATAATTACTGTTTATAGACAGTATGTTTCACTCACCTTGGGGACAAATAATGCAGACACACAAGGATTAACATGAAGACTATGCTTGCAGAGGCGTAAATTGGTTGGATGAGGAACATCATGGTGAGACATCCCAAGGATACAGGTGTACAAAGTAAAGTAACAAAATGTTGGCCTACATTATGTGTAGAGAAAAAACAGGATACATTTATTAGGCTATAGACCACGGTATATCACACTCTGATAACAATGCAACAAATCATTTTCTACAGTAATATGTGTAAAACATTGTACCGTCTGTTATGTGGTCATTTTAGATAATGTGGGATGTTAAATTTTGTCAACCACTTGACCTCTATAGGTTTGCCACCTTTATGAGCAGACCATTTTTTGCTATTAAACACTGTTAATTTAACTGGCAATTGCACAGTCATGCAACACTGTACACAATATACATTTATATAATTTTTTCACACAAATAGAGCTTTTTTTTGGTGGTGATCACCACTGGGTTTTTACCTTTTACTATATAAAACGAAAGACCAAAAATGTTGAAAAAAACAACATTACTTTCTGTTATAAAACACATACAATCAAATATCTTCATAATTTTAGGCCAAAATACATTTTGCTAAATGTAGCAAGTGCTGACAGTGATTGGGGCTGACTGCGTTTTTAGGGACACTACACTATGGGAGATACTGGTATAGTTCTGATCAGGATACAGACCCTGACAAATACTATACTAGTAATGGTAGTGATCAGTGATTTATAGTGTGATTGTGATAGGCAATCAGGGACTGGCGCTGACCGACACTGGTTTGGAGGGATGACATCTCTAACAGACATCACTAGTGACACTTATGTAGTGACCAGTGATAATACTGTATGCTATCACTGCACTATTAGCACTGGCTGGGTGACAGGGGTGATCAGAAGTGAAATCAAAGGGTTAACTGTGTGCCTAACAAATGTGTACTGATTTTGCTTAGACTTGTTTTTTTCTTTCCGATTTCTGCTCTGAACAGCAAGTGAAATAGAGAAAAAACAGCCTTATCTGTGTTGTGTTTACTAACACACAAATATAGGCTGTGATTGGTCACAGCAATCACCAGGTTCACATGCATAATCATTGGCTGAAAGCCTAGTGATGAACTTGTGCTGTGTCCAATCACAGCACGAGATGCAGGGGACACATGTGCACCTGCAAAACAGGAAGTGTGGTGCGACTTGGGTACGTCAGGGTGCCCAGGGGAGCAGCCAGCCAGTAGTAAAATTACTACTGGCCAGTCAGCAATTTGTCATGGATTAGGTTACATTATTATTGTTTACTAGGCCTACTTTATAATGATCTGGAGAAGAATGTCATCCAAAACTTGAAACTCATTCTTAAGTAAAATTTGGTAAAGCAGAGCATTTGGTTTACTATTTTCTTTAGGGGAGAGGGAGAGGGAGAGGGAGAGGGAAAAAGCAGGTTTTGCATCTAGAGGCAACAGTGCTGATCATGGACACTGTGCATCCTCATCAGCATGTGGCCGTGGGACACGCTCGTTTTTTTCCACTAGCTGGCCGTGTTGAGACACAACATGCCTAAGACTTGGTAGAGTGGATGACCAAGCCGTCCTCATCCTCTCACTCAGGGTACTTTGACAAAGCAGCTGCCAATAACGTGGTGAATATTCGATATTGCGAATATTCGTATTTTTTCAAATTTATTTTTAAAACAGATCACATCCTAGTGATCTCCATCGACGTCTAAAAGCATTGCTGGTATGATTAGAGACCCTGGGCCGAGTAGCTGAGGCGATCCTTTTATGTTGCCGAATATTCGCAATGCGAATATTCGTATTACGAATATGCGCAAATACTTTCTCTGCCCTCCTGTGTTTTGTGTAAAAAAAAAAAAATAGCTTTAGTTTAGTGTAAGTTTGTGTAAGTAGAGTTAGTGTTTAGTGCATATTAGTTTAGTAATCCAGGAAATGATCTCAGTTTTCGCGTGTTGACGAGAATTTCGCAATCAATTTCGCATTAGCGAAATTTCGCAATATTGTTTTTTTGTTAATATTTCACGAATATTCGATAATAGCGAATATTTCACGAATATTCTTCTATATATTCGTGAAATATTGCGAAATCGAATATGGCGTATTCCGCTCAACACTAATGATAAGGTCACTGCTGTTTGCAACATATGTCTCAAGTGTATCTTGCGTGGCCAAAAGATCACCCGCTTGGACACCACATGCTTGACCAGACATATGTCGACCTGCCATGCAGTTCATTGGCAAGCGTACCTCAAAAACCCACACCAAACAAAGAGGACCTCCCCTTGACCCTCATCAGCTGGGATCTCCAACCCCACTATACCCTCAGTCCTCTCTGAAGCCTGCACTGATAGAACTGAAGGTGTAGAATTAAGTGTGTCACAGCCTAGTACATGTGGGCAATCTATCGGTACACCACTGGCAGATTGTATGGGATGAAAGAAAAATCCTGGACCGCTGCGCTCTTCAACAAACTAATGTCTTTATTCAGAACATAAAAAAACAAAAAAATCAGATGAAAAAAACAACCTAAGTTGACGCAGTCAAAGAAAAAGAAGTGGGCAAAGGAAAAGGCTGACATGTTTCACATCGTGCAAATGACAAAAATGTGCTTAAATGGAGGAAGGAAAGAGGTGGATGGGGCGTTTCACCAATTACTCACAGGTGATCATTAGTCAAAATCACACTATTATCCTTGATGTGTCACACATAAGGTGCTCCTGTGTATAGGGTTAAAAGGATTCATGAGGGAAAAATCTCTCTTCTCTCAATTTCTTGTAATAAGAAAACAAAAAGAGAAAAAGGAGACCTCGTGTGAGACACATAACCAATGTAAAAAACGAAAAAAATATATATAAATAATCAGAGTTTTTTTTCTCAGAAAATAGGTGCAGGAACTCAACCACGACCCGTTCAGATTTCACAAACAGTAGAAGGGTCTTAAAGGGGCATTAAATACCAGAATTGCATTACATACAGTGTGCAGAGTTCAGGGGGTTACAAAGCAGTCACTTGTAAACACAGAAACCAGACTTCTGTGTTCACAAGTGATTGTGGTGAGCGGGCACCAAAGGGTCTGAGCCAAAGGTGGTGGAACTGAGTTCCACCAAGTTCCCCCAGAAAAAAAGCCCTGTAAATAATAATGAATTTGTGTAACATTATCAAAAGGTTGTGAAATAGACATATGTGGCCAGTGCTGGGACAAGGCCATCTGGTGCCCAGGGCGAAGATGGCAAACTGCGCCCCCCCCCCCCCGTTATGAAGAAAGAGTAAGTGTCCTTTCAAAACCAGAAAACACTTAAAGCGGGGGTTCACCTGCAAAAATCCAGCAGATACAGCAGCTGAAGCCGAGCTGATTCCCTACTGCGCATACGTGAGTCGCGCTGCAGCGAGTGTTTCCAGAACACAAAGGGAGTGGTGACGTGGAGGGGTCGGACTCCCGCATGAGTCTATACCAGGAAGTGGTGCAAATACCTGTTTTATACAGGTATCTACACCCCTTCCCCCTGAAAGGTGTCTAATGTGACACCGGAGGGGGGGGGTTTCGGAACGGAGATTTTCAATTTTGGGTGAACCTCCGCTTTAAAACAATACAACAGTAAAATACTGTAGCTTCGTCGCAGTATATGTATGGCGTCTGTGGCGGGTCTGCAAATGGTTAAAGTGTAAGTTCACCTTTCTTGACAGAACAAACAGCTGCTAGATCAATGCAGTCTCACCAGTGCACATCAAATGCAGCCTACCACTGTGCCCATAATTGCAGAGAGAAAAAAAAGAGATGCTCTGCAGGCAAAACAAAAAATTATAAATGCACTTTTTTTTTTTACCTGCAAAAAAAAGTTAATTTATTAAATGCATTCACTATTTATTATTATAATACATACGTTAAACCTTTTTTTTTAAATAAAGAAATCCACAAGAGAGAGGGGGGCAAAGCTCTGCAGGCAATTTTTTTTTATAAATGGCCATTTTTTTTTTGCTGCAAAAAATGTTCATTATTATAATAAATGTGTTCCTTTTTTTATATTATTATAATAAATAAGTTAACTTTTTTCTAAGAGAGAGGGGATGAAATGGTGTGAGAGTGAGAGTGAGAGTGAGAGAGTGAGAGAGTGAGAGAGTGAGAGAGAGAGAGTGAGAGAGAGAGACTGCAATGGTGTGTGAGAGAGAGAGACTGCAATGGTGTGTGTGAGAGAGAGAGAGAGAGAGAGAGAGAGAGAGAGAGAGAGAGAGAGAGAGAGAGAGAGACTGCAATGGTGTGTGTGTGAGAGAGAGAGAGAGAGAGAGAGAGAGAGAGAGGCTGCAATGGTGTGTGAGAGAGAGAGAGAGGGGGGGGTACAATGGTGTGTGTGTGTGTGTGTGTGTGTGTGAAAGAGAGGGAGGGGGGCTGCAATAGTTTGTGAAAAGAGTGCAATGCTCTGCAGGCCATTTATATTAGAAAAAGTGAGTTTGCTTTGAGAGAGAGAGAATGCCAGGCAGGAGTGAAAGAAACACAGGGAAAGGCAGAGAGAGAGGGGGGGGGGGTACACCGTGCGATGAGAGAGAGACAGACAGATTGCAGCACCTTAATTCTTCCGCTCCATGGGCATTCACTTCTCCTATAATCCTGCTGCCCCTCACTCGTGACTCTGCATGCATACTAGTGGGCGGAGCTGGCTCTGCATGAGCCAGATGGAAGGAGGAGAAAACAAGCAGCATCACAACGTTCTCCTGCTCCTCTCGGGCATGTCACTCAGTTCAGTGGGTGACGCGGTATCAGAAGAGAAGACGAGGCATTGCGGCACTGCTCTTTATTTAACTGACAGGCAACTGGGCAAGCTCCGAGTCAAACAGCGGTAGTCAGTCACTTGTTGACTGGAAAGTTTAACCGTACACTGCGCCCCCCTTGCTACAATAAAATGCTCCGCCCAGGGCACCCGCTCCTTCCGCCCACCCCTTGTACCGGCCCTGTATGTGGCTTTAAGGTAAAATAGGTAATAAATGAAGAATGTGAGAATTCTAAAGACTGCAACCTTTTATATGTCTAAAAAACAAACAAAATGTATATATGTAAAAATATGGTGTTTTATTAAAATGGTATATGTGTGGTTATGAAACCATACACTATACCAGTAGGCTATTCTGGTTTGCATGTCATTATTGGATGCATATGATCATTGTAATGTTTACGTGAAAAAAGTAAAAGAGAAAAGAAGCAATGTGTATGCTTCAAAAAACTTTTAAAAAAACATGACATAATGACCAAAAATCAAACCTGAAAGGACCCAGTGGTATGTGTCAAGGGCAGAACCTCTTTTAAAACCTGCTCTATCGTCGTTTTTATTTGAATTGGAGCACATAACCTGTGCTTATTCAGAAGGAGAGGTAGAAAAAAAGCTAAAATGTTTCTAAAGTCACGCCACCGAAATAACGATTCTAACTAGTGATGGAGGCTATGTATGAGAAAATAAATAAATAGCGACCCGGCATTCTAATACATTACCAAATACTATATGGAGAAAACACCTGCCCATGATATAATGATGTAATCAAACATTAGCCAAAGAAAAAGGAGTATATACAACAGAGAAATCCAAAACAATACAGAACAGAGAGGTATATGCATTGCGTAAAATATAAAACAGCTAGACCCAACTAGTAAAAGTGGGACACATCCCACTCAAAGTTGAGCCCTGAAGGGCGTCTGGTTTTAAGAATAAAAATCCATCTGACTTCTTGCCTACACAGTATGTTAAATTTATCTCCCCCTTGGCTGGTTTAATATTTTTTCTAGCCCTTGGATGACTAAACTAAGTATTTTTATCATGAGCGTTATTCCAGTGCCGTGCGACATTGGCGGCATGATCCTTGCCGATGTCGTATAGGTGATCATAGAGGCAATCCTTAAGTCTTCTGGTTGTCCTACCAACATATTGTATTGAACAAAGTTTGCATGTGATCACATATACTACATATGGCAAATTGTACCAGGCAAATTTCCCTGCCCCAGCTGCTGCAATGCCAAAATAAGTTCTCTCCCAGCCATCCACATGCCCAGCGGTTGAATGCCAGCTTAGCTAAACTGCTAGCACTTCAACTGCTGCCTTTTCAGTTGGTAGATTCTGCCTCCTTCCGTGAGTTTGTGGAATGTGGGGTACCTCAGTGGCAAGTTCCCAAACGCCACTTTCTCACGGAAGGAGATTACGGCTTTCTACCGCCATGTGGAAGGCAATGTCCATGCCTCGCTGTTCCAGCAGGCATGGACAGGGACGTTACCTATCTTTTACGGCGCATTGGGCGACTGCTGGCAGCTGGGAAGGATGCGAGGTACAGTAGTGTTTGAGGTTGTTCCGCCACCATGCCTCCAAAATACTACTACTCATTGTGACTCGACTCTCTCCTCACCCCCTCTTCTTCTGTGGCCTCTTCCTGTGCTGTTGTCTCCTCCAAAACAGCTGTGCTTCGTAGGCGTTCAAGGGGCTATGCAGGCAAAGAGATGCCATGCGGTGCTTGAGCTGGTGTGCTTGGGGGACTGGAGCCACACTGGGGCAGAGGTTCTGTCAGCTCTGCAGGGGCAGGCTCAGAGGTGGTTGACGCCATGCCAGCTTAAGCCAGGAATGGTGGTTTGCGACAATGGCACCAACCTACTCTCCGCCCTGCGACAAGGACAACTGACCCATGTGCCCTGTTTTGCTCATGTCCTGGTGCAGCCGTTCTTGGGCAGGTACACAGGCTTACAGGATGTCCTGAAGCAGGACAGGAAAGTCGGTATGCATTTCCGACAACCTGCCCAAGAACCGGCTAATCTGTGAAACGTCCACCAGGTGAAAATCTACGTTGGCCATTGTGCAACCATTGCACACGCATCAGAGGGCCATCAATGAGTACCTGTGCCAATATCGCAGCAGAACTGGTTCAGGGGAGCTTGTTTTTTTTCCCCCACGCCAGTGAGCAATGATTGGGGATGCATGCACTGTCCTGTCACCATTTGAGACGGCCACTAGGATGGTGAGCAGTGACAGTGCATGCATCAGTGAAGCTGTCCCTCGTATTCACATGTTGGAGCACATGCTGTGTGGAATAATGGACAGGACCCTTGAGGCAGAACAGAGGGAGGAAGAGGACTTCCTTAACTCTCAGGGCCCCCTTTATCCAGTGTGCTTGCTTGCCCACCTATCACACAGGAAGAGGAGGATTATGTCAGCATGGAGGTGGAGCATAGCACTCAGCATCAGCAGCAGTCTAAGGGATCAATTACAGTCCCAAGAAACTCATGGACTTGTACGTAGCTGGGAGGAGGTGGCTGCGGATAATGTCATCCTCAGTGACCCAGAGGGCTGCGCAATGAATGCCTCAGCAAACCTACGCTGCATGGCCTCCCTGAGCCTGCAAAAGCATCCTCGTATTCATGCTATCAAGGAGAAGAATCATTACTGGCTGGCAACCCTCCTTGATCCACATTACAAGGGTAAGGTTACAGGGCTGATCTTGTCACAGAGAATGAAACATCTTAGGGAGGCTTTGCAGAAAGGTCTGTGCAATGCGTTTTTAGAGACTGGGAGGTTACAAAATCCTGAACCAACGTGTGGCTGAGGCTTCGGCCAGTCAAAGGAGGAGCGGTGGAGAAGGTGGACGTCTGACCAATGCATTCAGATCATTTTTTAGTCCGCAGCCCCAAGGTATGATCAGTTCCAGCAACCATCGCCAGCGTGTTTTACATGGTGCGGGAATACCTGGGGGGTGCAAGATCAGGCTTGGACACCTCTCACACTGAAAATCCTCTGGCTTACTGGGTCTTGAGGATGGATCACCAGCCAGAGCTTGCACAGTATGCAATTGAGCTACTGGCCTGTCCTGCATCCTTTCGGAATGCACAGTTAGTGCTTTTAAATTGGAGCCTCTTGGAGTACATAGATGAACAAAACATTAAAGTACCATCATCCTAGGAGTCAATTGAATAAAATAAGGGTTACTGGGACCCCAAAATGGCCCAGAAACAACCTTGGGGAAAGATAGTGAGCAGAAGAACTATAGCGGTACTAAATACAAAATGGTAAAGAAAGAAATAGGGTAAGGTAAAAAATGACAGTTTATTATACATAGTATCAAAAGGGACCTGACACACAATTGTAAAACAAGAAAATAACAACATTAAAAATGACACAATGTACGACCAACTGTCCGAGTCACCGAGATGTTAACAACTCTGTGGAGAAGAGGAGCGGTGAAATTAAGGGAGTCATACACGTCGGATCTCTACTAGTTTTGCAACGATAGTTGCTTCATCAGGAGAATTTATTCTAAAAGCATAATATACAATATTTGTTAAAGTCACAATTTACATACATATGGATAGATATGCATGATAGTGTTCAACAAGTCAAGTACATAAAAAATATATTTTTGTATACAGGTAGTATTGGGGACAAAAAGTAGATGCTGCGTGGCTTACCTGCACAGATAGGCACACAAGCTTGGGGCTATGGGACCCAGCACAGAGAGTAAACCTCGAGGCGGGCAGATGGAGAATAGAAGCCAGGCAGGATGGTCCTATGTAGGCTATATATAAAGATAAGTCAGAAATATTCTTGAAAAAATATTAAAATAAGGAGTCACCCAAGTGAAGGAATAAGTGCTGGAATATAGTGTTACCATGGTGAGGTTGTGCAAGTGAAGGAGTGATAAGGAAAAGAAACAGGGGTGGAGGGGAAAGTGGGAAGCAGGGAGAAGAAAGGAGGGGTAAGGACCAGGTGGAAGAAAGGTGGAGGGGTAATAGCTTGAGAAATGAACAAGTGTGGGAGGAGGGAGGAAGGAGGAGGAGAAAAGGGGGGCTGACGCCGAGGGACAATCCTCTTACTCTTCAATGATTATGCTGATAGCTTGTAAGAACATTTTTGGTTCTGGGCACCACCACCAGTGGCTTAGGCCCAATTTTTCTGCCTTTGTTTGTTTTGCCTTTGCAATTACAATTTTTGAAGCAATAATTTGCCAAAGGGGTCATTCCTGCCCTCCAACTAGAGTATCTGTAAGGGGTTGCCATGTTGTGGCACCACCAACAACAAAAAGGCCCAATTTCTGTTTCAACAGGGGCATGCAATTACAATTCTTGATCTAATATTTAAACAGCAGGGCCCATTCCTGCGCCCACCAAGATTAACTGTGAGGACTTACAGTGTTGTGGCACCAGCACCACCAATGGGCTAATTTTTCTACCACTGTTCAACAATGGCATGTAGTTACAATTTTTGATATAGTTCACAGCAGGGCATTCCAGCACCCACCAAGACTGAGGGCTTACAGTGTTGTGGCAACACCAACTCCTAAAGCCAAAATTTCTGCAGAGTATATATGGCAGGCCCCTACTTTCAAACATCCAACTTACAAACGAAGGAAACAGGAAGCGAGATTAAATCTACCCCTAGGAAGGGAAATTCTCCCCTGTAAGAGGTAATATGGGAAAAAAGGTGTCAACTCTCCACTGCTGCTTTATCACCAATCCTTGTTTTCCTAAAAAAACATTTGCCATTGGGACAGAAAGTGAGGTTAAATCATCTGAAAAGATGCAGACAGCAAAACAAATGTTACATGGGTGATAACCCTTCTCTGTTTTCCAAAAAGCTTAAAAAACTGGGCTGGAGCTTCACTTGAAAAATCTACCATTTCAAAATTACAAACCGATTCTACGCAACAAACCTACAGTCCCTCTCTTGTTTGCACCACCTATATACTGCTGTTTAGAGTATATAGGGCCTGGGGGCTCCATGCCTTTTTCCACAAGAAAACTCCTTTCCATTTTTTAAGTCGCGTGCGGGGGTGTTAACCTTAATATCCATACAAGAGGTAATGGGCTGGGGGGGGGGGGGGGGGGGGATACCTATGCCATTTTTCTTAATGATTTTAATCCATATCCGTTTTAAATGACTATTTTCCCATAGAAATGTAATTTTGTGCAGGGACAGTTCTAAATACAGGAAATACGTGCCACTTCACAGGCATACTATAGACATTCAGCAGATACAATATTTAACCACTTCCTTACTGGGCATGTATACCCCCTTCCTGACCAGGTGAAATTTAAGCTTGCGGCACTGCGTCGCTTTAACTGACAATTGCGCGATCGTGCGACGTGGCTTCCAAACAGAATTGGCGTCTTTTTTCCCACAAATAGAGCTTTCTTTTAGTGGTATTTGGTCACCTCTGCGGATTTTTATTTTTTGCGCTATAAACAAAAAAGGACAATTTAAAAAAAAATTACAATATTTACTTGTTGCTATAAAAAATAGCCCAATTTAAAAAAAAAAAAAAAAAATCCAGTTTAGGCCGATAAGTATTCTTCTACATATTTTTGGTAAAAAAATAAATCGCAAAAGTTATAGCGCCTACAAAATAAAAGACAGAATTATTTTTTATTATTTGTTTTACTAGTAATGGCGGCGATCTGCGATTTTTATTGCGACATCATGGAGGACACATCAGACACTTGACACATTTTTGGCACCATTCACACTGCAATCGGTGCTATAAATATGCACTAATTACTGTATAAATGTGACTGGCAGGGAAGAGGTTAACACTAGGAGGAAGGGGTTAATGTGTATCCTGCATTGTGTTCTAACTGTGGGGGGAGAGGGGGGTGACCGATCTGTGTCCCCATGTACAAGGAACACAGATCGGTCTGCTCTCTCCCTGACAGGACGCTGTCATTTTGAGAGTCGGCAATGAGAAATTATCTCATATGTTTACATATGTTACACAAAGAGGTTATCAGAGCTGTGTCATAATATGCAGTGGAGCATGCAAGACCATGAAATTTCATGCAAGCCAGTAAACGGTTAGCATAAACCAGGCCAGTGGTGGATGGAGGTTGATTTGTCCATCACAGGCCTGGTTTATGCCAACTGCTCACCGGCTTACAGGGAATTTCATGGTCCCAGATCCTCCATTGCAGATTATGACACAGCTATGATAACCTCTATAGGTCAAGGACTTTCATGCCTGCCGGAGCACCTACATTACACATGATTATATGCTTTTACATTCACCTGATCCTACAAGTGTTTTTAATTCTTTCTGTGGAAAATCAATAGCTTTTAATCCTGTACTTAGAGGTGCCTCTGTCTGTTTTTCCTAGAGATTGCAGCTCTAAGAGCTGGTTCACACTAGGGCGACTCGCCAGGATAACAGTTTTAATAGGAGCGACAAAAGTCGCTCCGACTTAGAAAACGGTTCTTGTACAACTTCGGGGGCGGCTCAAAACCGACCTGCATTGACTTCCATAAAGAAGTCATCTTGCAGGTTGCCTCTGAAGTCGTCTTCAGGACGTCTTGCAGAGTCACCCCGAAGTCGTGCCGCCTAAATGTGAACCGACTCCAAGTGTAAGATATATCATCAGACCTCTGCTTTTTTTTATATGTACTTTTTGTTTAGTCCTTATGCTGAGAGCACCCTTATAAACTGTACCGCCATTTAGTGATGTCCGATTTCAATGTTAAATAGAAGTTCATCATTATACATCTTTTGTCTTTGTGTTAGGTACTCACCAGAATGTCAATGGGATAGACTTGGAGCTGATCGCTCTACAGATGTTGCTCGATCTGGAAAACATGAATGTAAAGACAAACATAAGGGGGGCATGGCTACCGCGCAGCTTGATGGCAGCGTGATCCTGTAGCTCCGATCCAGACAGAGGAACCGAGCGGCTCCACAGCGACATAGCAGCACAAGTCATCTCGATCCCACCGCCTGAGAACCCGGGGACATGGGAGCGATGACCCGAAAGAGGAAAGACCCGGCTCAGCCAAAGAAACTGGATCATTTCTATCCGCCACGAGATCGCGGCCTGCTCCAAGATGGCGCCGGCGCAGCAGCGTCCTCTCCTGCCTCATCTCGTGGTTCAGTCCGCTGCATCCAGCCCAGGAGATGAATTGGGCTCTGCTCGTAGGTCCCCAGGAGTGTCCACTCCGCTTGCCCGCAGCCCTGCTAAGTCCAGACCACGGCTGGAAGGATCGGCTACCCAGGTAAGCCCTGAGCAGGACTCTATGGATGATACCAGGGAGCTTGCCGTGTTGAGCCTCAAAATGCAGAGAAATTAGAGAGGATGACCAAGCGTCCTCATCCTCCTCATCCTCTCACACACAGACTGATCTTAGTTTGTCTGGCAAAGCAGCTGCCAAGGCTTCCTCTTCCCTCTGCACAATGGCTTCACACAATCCTTCCCTAGTCCCACCATGTCCTGAGGAGTCCCCGGAACGGTTTCACAGTGTTGGGTACATGCTGAATGAAAATGTGCACATTGAATGGAACACAGATAGAGGAAGGCATTGATGTGAGCCCAGGGAGAGGGGGTGGCCAAGAGGGACAGCAATCTGGCAGTCATGTTCCCCCAGCTCGACAGTGATGGAGGGAGGGGATGATGAGGTCACTGACACTACATGGGTGCCTGATAGAGAGGAGCAGGAGGAAGAGGAAGAGGAGGCACAGGCACATCTCCAAAGAGGCAGGATGCCCTCCAGGGGTCAGCTTAAGGGCACACCAACTGCATTACATCGCACATCTATGCTTGTGCATGGCACTGCTGTGTCTGAACGGTACAGCGAAAGTTTTTTGGTGTGGGCCTTTTTTGAAACATGTCCATCAGATCATACCTTTGCTATTTGCAACATATGCCGCAAGAGTTTCTCGTGTGGCCAAGACATCACCCGCTTGGGCACCACATGCTTGTCCAGACATATGTCGACCTGCCATGCAGCTCATTGGCAAGCATACCAGAAAGACCCACACCAAAGTCCAAAGCATACATCCCCTTGCCCTTCTGGGACCTCCAACCCCACTAGACCCCCAGTCCTAGTCTCTGAAGCCTGCAGTGAAGGTGTAGAAAGAGGGGTCACAACCTAGTAGTAGTACATGCGGGCAACCTACTGATAGTACCAAATTTCCCTGCCCCAGCTGCTGTAGCACCGAAAGAAGTACCCTCCCAGCCATCCACATGTCCAGTGGTTGAATGCTAGCTTAGCGAAATTGCTAGCACTTCAACTGCTACCTTTTTTAGTTGGTAGATTCTGCCCCCTTCTGTGAGTTCATGGAATGTGCAGTACTTCAGTGGCAAGTACCCAAACGCCACTTTTTCTCACGGAAGGCGATCCCGGCTCTCTGCCGGCATGTGGAAGGCAATGTCCATGTCTCGCTGGACAGGGCGGTCAGTGGTAAGGTGCATCTTACCACTGACTCATGGTCCAGCAGGCATGAACAGGGACGTCACCTGTCTTACAGCACATTGGGTGACTCTACTGGCAGCTAGGAAGGACGCAGGGCAAGGTACAGTAGTTTGAGGTTGTTCCGCCACCACGCCTCCAAAACACTACTACTGGTTGTCGCACACCTCTCTACTCCACCCTCTCCTTCCTCTGTGGCCTCTTCCTGTGGTGATGTTTCCTCAGAACCAGCCGTGCTCCGTAGGCGTACGAGGGGCAATGCAGGAATGCAGGCCAAGAGATCCCATGCGGTGCTAGAGCTGGTGTGCTTGGGAGACAGGAGCCACACTGGGGAAGAGGTTCTGTCAGCTCTGCAGGGGGCAGGCTCAGAGGTGGTTGACGCCACACCAGCTGAAACCTGGAATGGTGGTCAGCGATAATGGCACCAACCTCCTCTGCCCTGCGACAGGGAAAACTTACCCACATACCCCGTTTTGCGCATGTCTTGAATTTGGTGGTGCAGCGGTTCTTGGGCAGGTACCTGGGCTTACAGGATGTCCTGAAGCAGGCCAGGAAAGTCTGTGTGCATTTCTGGAGGTCATATGCCACTGCTCGGGTGACAGACCTCCAAAAAGGAATACAACCTGCCCAAAAACCGCCTAGTCTGACATGCCCACCAGATGGAACGCTACGTTGGCCATGCTGCAGCGGCTGCACATGCAGCAGAGGGCCATCAATGAGTACCTGTGCCAATATGGCAGAAAAACTGGGTCAGGGGAGCTTGGTTTTTTCCCCACGCCAGTGGGCCTGGATCAGGGATGCATGCACTGTCCTGTCACCATTTGAGGAGGCCACGAGGATGGTGAGCAGTGACAGTGCATGCATCAATGAGACTGTCCCTCTTATTCACATGTTGGAGCACACGCTACGTGGAATAATGGACAGGGCCCTTGAGGCATAACAGAGGGAGGAAGAGGAGGACTTCCATACCTCTCAAGACCCCCTTTAACCAGAGAGTGGTCCTGCTAGCCCACCTAGCACGGAGGAGGGAGGACGGTGGTAGAACATATCCCCATCAAGCATTCTCTTCTCCCATAAAATAAATCACCCAATATTCCACGAGTAGGAATATCCCTGGAATCGCTGAATAATCCACACATGAGCCATGGCTTAATGCTGAATGTAACAGGACACCCTTTATTGAAAGTACACAGCACACTTTTATACAGGATTTGGAACATCCCACCCCCAACAACCGCTTTCTTATTGGTCCTTTTAAAACTGTCTGGAGACCAGAGACAGGGCAGAAGTCATTTACACCTGATAATAGAAAGGCTTTAAATAGGGTTATCACACAATGGACAATGAGTATCTCTTAAGAGTTTTGACCTGGCTGGGGTTCAGAATAAAATCTCCTGTAATACATGAATTAGGATTTCAGTATTTCATGGTCCATGACAGGAGGGTATCAGCAGCATGGGCCACCCTCTGACAGACCACCCTCTGACAAACTGACGGTTTTCATCAGACCAAGCTGAAGTGGTCTGATGTGCGTACACACCAGCGGACCAAAAATCCGATCAGACCAGAATGCGGTGACGTAGAACACACTGACGTGCTGAAGTTTAATGCATCCAAGAATGCGTCAACTTGATTCTGAGCATGCACAGGTTTTTGGTCCGATGCTTGTGTACTAACCATCAAATCTGGCCGACGGACAGGAGTCTGGACAGATTTTAAAGCAAGTTTTAAAAAACTTTCGTCCGACAGGCCGTACACACCATCGAATTGGTCCAGTTTCATCGGACCGGTCCGATCGTGTGTACGCGGCCTGACAGACCAAACGGACAACCGCAAACTCCCCATTTGCACAAGGTTGGATACCAAGCTAGCCTTGCCCTCACTGACGTCATTAAAATGTCTCTTCCTCCACCCAGCCACATACAACACCAAGCCCCCTGGGACGCCTGCTGTGGTTGGACTTCCACCTCAAAGCCACCTTCCTCCTCTGACTCTTCTTCAAACTCCTCTCCGCGTTGCCGCAGGTCCAGCAATTGACAATGACAAGGCTGCTTCTGGTGGTGATTGTGACCACAACTCTCCCTCTTCACGCTCATCTATGGCCTGATCCAGCACTCTTCGTAGGGCACGCTCCAGAAAAAAAAAAAAGCATATGGGATGAGGTCGATGATGTTGCCTTGGGTTTGACTGACCAGGTTTTTCACCTGCGCAAAAGGACGCATGAGCCTACAGTCCTTGTGCATGAGTGTTCAGTAACGCGGCCAAAAGCTCTGCAGAGTGTCCTTTTTTTAAAAAAAAATAAAAAATCTGTTAACAGTTTAATCTGTTTTGTCCCCTATCAGGGGCTGGTATATGGAATAGATTTAAGGGCCTGGGAAAAGATGCTTGGTCGGTCCTCTTACTTCCAATCTGGGGCACTGCGCATGCGCCGTGTAATGTACTTTTGGTCTGTTCACAATAAAGCAATGACCTTATCTGGGGTGTGCCAACATTGCCATTAACACTCAGAGGTGGTCACTTCATAGTTATACGCAAGCCCCTTCATCACAACAAGACAACGATCACGAAGGGGAATTGACAAATGTGCCTTTTTTTGGTTTCGTTTTTGCAGCCACAGTGCAGCACAATTAGGCATATACACATGCCTGAAAATGTAGGTATTGCTTTAACAGCGGCCAGAAAAAAAGGGATTTTTAAATACAGCTTACCTGTAAAATCCTTTTCTTGGAGTACATCACGGGACACAGAGCGGCATATTCATTACTATATGGGTTATATGGAGTACCTTCAGGTGTGGACACTGGCAATCTCAAACAGGAAGTCCCCTCCCTATATAACCCCCTCCCCTAGAGGGAGTCCCTCAGTTTTGTAGCAAGCAGTATGCCTCCCAAAATGTTCCCCAAAAGAGGGGTGGGAGCTCTGTGTCCCGTGATGTACTCCAAGAAAAGGATTTTACAGGTAAGCTGTATTTAAAAATCCCTTTTTCTTTCTCGTACATCACGGGACACAGAGCGGCATATTCATTACTATATGGGATGTCCGAAAGCAATGCTTTAATGAGGGGAGGGAGACATCTTCCAAAGAAGGATTCAATTTAGAGGTATACTCAAATAATAATAATAATTCCAACTTAGTCAAGAAAAAACTTTTTTTTTTTTTTTTTTTTACAACCAAGGGTGCCTCTGATCCCGAGGATCTTAAACTGCAGCCTGTAGTACTGCCTGTCCAAAGGCAGAATCCGCATTCCTTCTCACGTCTAGTTGATAAAACTTTGTAAACGTGTGGACTGATGACCACGTCGCCGCCTTGCATATCTGAGCCATAGAGATCTGATGGTGTGCTGCCCAGGAGGCGCCCATGGCCCTGGTAGAATGGGCCTTTACCGACAAAGGAGGAGGCAACCTCTTCAAACCGTAGGCTTGAATGATTAATTGTCTAATCCATCTCGAGATGGTGGATTTTGCAGCTGCCTGCCCCTTCTTGGGGCCATCTGGTAGAACGAACACACATCTGTTTTCCGGATCTTTTCTGTAGCTTTAAGATAGGCCTTCATGGCCCGGACAATATCCAAGGTATGCAGCAACCCCTCCTTTCTAGATGTGGGTTTCGGAAAGAAGGATGGAAGTACCAAATCCTGGTTCAAGTGAAAATTGGATATAACCTTTGGTAGAAAGGAAGGATGGGGCCGGAGAACTGCCCTGTCCTTATGTAGAACGAGATATGGTTCCTTACACGATAAGGCTGCTAATTCTGACACTCTCCTGGCCGAAACTATGGCGACCAAGAAAACCAACTTTCTTGTCAGTAAAACTAAAGGAATCTCAGCCAACGGCTCAAAGGGTTGTTTCTGTAGAGTGGACAGGACAAGATTTAAGTCCCATGGACAAATTGGTGACTTGACAGGAGGATTAATACGCAAGACCCCCTGTATGAAGGTCTTTACCAGCGAGTGGGTGGCCAGCGGCCTCTGAAACCACACTGACAGAGCTGAAATCTGTCCCTTGATTGTGCTTAATGCCAGGCCTTTATCCACTCCTAGCTGGAGAAAACTTAACACCCTATCAATAGTATATTTGCGGGAATTCCATCTTTTGGATTCACACCAGCCTACGTAGTTCCTCCACACCCTGTAATAAATCACCCTGGAGGCCGGCTTTCTAGCCCTAATCAGGGTAGGAATTACCTGCCTAGACAGACCTCTACCCCTGAGAATCAGGGATTCAGCCTCCAGGCCGTCAAATTTAGACGTTGTAATGTAGGGTGGAGGATCGGGCCTTGTGAGAGTAGGTCTGGTCGTAGAGGAAGAGTCCAAGGGTCTCCCACTGCCATCTTCAGGACTAGTGAGTACCATGTCCTCCGGGGCCAAGCTGGAGCTACTAGAGTGACCGGCTTGTGCTCCACTCTGATCCTGCGCAACAGGCGAGGAAGTAACTGTAGCGGAGGGAATGCATATAGAAGTTTGAATTGATGCCAAGGGCAAACCAACGCATCGGTTCCGCAGGCCATAGGGTCCCTCGCTCGAGACACGAACCTGTCTAGTTTCTTGTTGAACCTGGATGCCATTATATCTACGTCTGGCATTCCCCACCTCTGGCAGATTGTCTGAAAGACCTGGGGATGCAGAGACCACTCCCCTGGCAACAGACTCTGGCGACTTAAGAAGTCTGCCTGCAGGTTGTCCACTCCGGGAATGAATATCGCCGAAATGCAGGGTACATGAACCTCTGCCCACTGAAAAATCAAGCTCACCTCCCTCTGAGCGGCCTGACTCCTGGTTCCCCCTTGGTGGTTTATGTATGCCACCGCTGTGGCATTGTCTGACTGGATTCTCACCGGGAACCCCTGTAATCTGGAGGTCCATGCCAGAAGGGCTAGGCGAGCAGCTCTGATCTCCAAGATATTGATGGGGAGCTGCCTCTCTGTTTTCACCCAAGTTCCCTGGCGAGAGAACCCCTCGAAGACCGCCCCCCAGCCTGCCAGGCTGGCGTCTGTGGTAACTACCTTCCAGACAACAGGGCTGAAGGATCTTCCCTTTAGAAGATTCTGAGGGTTCAACCACCAGGCCAGGCTTTGTCGGACCCTTGATGATAGCGTCAAAGGGGACTCTAAGGCATGTGCTCTCTTGCCCCAGGCTGCTAGAATGGCTGCCTGTAGGACGCGAGTGTGGATCTGAGCGTATGGTACTGCCTCGAACGTGGCCACTAGCTTGCCTAGTAATCGCATACACAGGCGAATAGTTGGTTTTTTCTTGCTTAGAACCAACTGAACCAACCCCTTGATAGCCTCGATCTTTACAAGGGGCAGGAACACCCTTTGCTGTTCTGTGTCTAACCTCATGCCGAGGTATTCCAACTGCTTTGTAGGCTGGAACGCTGACTTTTCCCGGTTTAGGACCCAGCCGAATCCTTCGAGGTGCTGAACCGTGAGGTTTACTGCCTGTTGCAGACACGGCCGTGAGTGATCTATGATTAAAAGGTCGTCCAAGTACGCTAGGACTGTGACCCCTTGGATCCTTAAATTGGCCAGAACTGGGGCTAGGATCTTCGTGAATACCCGGGGGGCCGTGGCCAGCCCGAAGGGGAGCGCCCTGAATTGGAAGTGTCGCTGCCCCACCGCGAAGCGTAAAAATCTTTGATGCGACTGAAAGATTGGTACATGAAGGTAAGCATCCTTTATGTCTATGGAAGTCCCTCTGAAGCGCGGCGGCTGCTGACCGGATGGATTCCATCCGGAAGGAACGAACCCTTAGGTAACCGTTTAACCTCTTTAGGTCCAAGATTGGCCTGACATCGCCGTTGGGCTTTGGTATGACAAAGAGATTGGAATAGAAACCTAGCCCTTGCTCTTGGGCTGGCACCTCTATTATTACGTCCTGGCAAAGCAGGTGATCCAAAGCTGCCAGCATTGAGGCCTTCCTTGCTGGATCCTTTGGTAGCCTTGACTCTTGAAAATGAGGCGGAGGAAAGTTTAGAAACTCCAGTCTGTAGCCTGCGGTTACAGACGCCCGGACCCATTTGTCGGGGATCTTGGCTTCCCAAACTTCTGAGAAGAAACGAAGCCTTCCCCCCACCCGCGAGAGTGGGGGCGCCCCTTCATAAGGCAGACTTAGGGGCTGTCTTTGTCGGCTTGCGATACCATGGCCTCTTACCCCCAGGGGCCTGTCCCTGCGATCTACTGTTAACGTTGGATCGTGCAGGCGGCCGTCGATACTGCCTGGAATTTGAGGGCCCTGAGACAGGAAAGAGCTGCCTTTTAAATGTAGGACCCCGGAATGTCTTTTTGACCGGTAAAAGGGTACTTTTGCCACTTGAAATAGTTTGAATGTATTTATCCAGATCCTCCCCGAAGAGTCGTCCTCCATGGAAGGGAAACCCTGCCAGAAGCTTTTTGCATGGGGGCTCCGCCGCCCAGTTCTTCAACCATAAGAGCCTTCTCATGTGCACCAAAAATAGTGATAAACGAGAGGCCTGCTGGATGGAATCCTTTATAGCATCTACAGCAAAACACAGAGCTCTGGGAATGTCAGAAAACTCTTCTGCTTGTTGGGTAGGCATGTCCTTTAACATTTCTTTTGTCTGGTCCTTTAACGCCTGACAAACTCCAATTGCAGCCACAGCTGGCTGTACCACTGCTCCTGCCGTAGCAAAGGATGCTTTTAAAAGTGTCTCTAACCGTTTATCAACCGGATCTTTAAACATATGTATGTTTTCCACCGGGCAAGTTAGTGATTTATTCACACATGAGATGGCTGCATCCACCACTGGGAGCCTCCACCTCTTGGAGAATTTTTCCTCCATGGGGTAAATGACCGCAAATCTCTTCGGTGGCAGAAAAATCCTGTCCGGCCGTACCCAATCCCGAAAGATCAATTCCTCCAAGAGAGGATGGACCGGAAAAACTGCGTTGCTTAACGGAGCTTTCAAAGAGCCCAGAGAGGATACCGGAGGAACCTGAGGCTCTGGCAATGGTAAACTAAATGCCGAGCGGACCATGTCCGTCAAAGACTGTACCCACAGTCTCTCTGTCTGGGAGTCTGAAAATGGTTCCTCAGAGGTAGATCCCAATCCCTGAACCCTCTTGGTTCAGGTCTAGTTGATCCTCCTGCGATTCCAATTCCTCCGGAGAGAGAATCTCAGCATCTGAGGATACACCTCTTGGTGATGGGGATCTAACCCGTTTCTTGCCAGGAATAGCTCTAGCGATCAATGCTGCTATTCTCTCTTCTAGCCCCCCTAGGGATACGGCTAGCATCTCCTCTGTGATAAACACAGGGCTGGGCTGATCTGGGCCAGCCTCCGCACCAGACCCCCCTAATGGCTCATCCAAGGCGCCCTTTATGGGAATAAGTTGCGGGGAAAGTATCGGCATATCATCAGAATCAGAGGGGGAACCCCTTTGTTTTTTGGTCTTTTTTGTACCCTTTGACCCCGAACCTTTGGAAGCCATAATACAAAATCGAGGGACTCCGCCAACAACAACAGACTGTAGTGGCCAGGAGTACAAAACTAGAGCTTAGGGGACAATAGATCACTAATGCCCAAAAACTGATGGGGCCCCGTATGTTTTTTTTTTTTTTTTTTATTTTAAATATATATAAGTCTCTTTCTTTTTTTTTTTTTTTTTCAAACATACAGTGACCCCAAACTTAGTTTGCCAGCCTCCAACCTGCTGCAAAAAGGGGAATTTCTTGGCTTAACAAAAAAGGCATTGGAACAAAGTCCAGCATGTACTACCCCTCTTCCGCCACCGGGAGTCACTGTTCTGCCGCTCTGCGTCCTCTCCCTTTGAGATCAGCCTCAGACTGAGCACTGACAATGCCTGCTGATCTATAACAGCACAAGGCGCGCCCCTGTATGACGCTGCAGGCACGCCCCCCCCCCCGCCCTCCTCTCCGAACGGCGCCAAAAACGTCTACAAGACGTGCTCGCGCGCGTATGGCGGAGCAGGAGGAACATGGAGGAGCCGCGCTGCTGGAGACCCAGGACTGCAGTATCAGGCGGCAGATTCAAACCCCCGGCCAGGTAGGACTCTCCAAAAGGCCCCATAGGGATCCTTACCAGTCCTAGGAAGAAAGCAGCAGGTAGCTAGCAACACCATTCTTAGACAGGGGAACCTAGTGATGGGGGAAAAGGGATCATCCTGTCTTTCTCAGACATAGTGAGCAAGGTTGCCAATGCAGAGCATACTTAGGCTACCCCCCTTTTAGGTTACCCCGGAGAGCCTGCTGTCGAACCAAGTCCCGCAGGCTCCCCTCTTACCTGCTCCATGCTGCAGGATGTTTGTCCAGCAAAACGATCCAATCTTCTCCCATCTCCGTGGGTAGCGTAGTAGACCTTCAGGCCCTAGGGTCCTATGAAGGTACCCACTGTCCTGGACCTATATAGCACCCTGGCAAACAGGAACTTATGGTTCTTTACAAACTCCAAGTCCTGGGCCCAGGGTCCAGCCCTCCAAAGAGGAGCATTATAGGCAAAACCCCACGGTTTGGGGCCCGGGTACTGTCCACTTTGGCACTGAGGCTCCTTGGACAGATCCGGTTAGCCCGCCCTTAATCCCAAGGATGTGGAGCAAAGCTATTCCGTGACCAACACCTAAGACACTGGCGAAAAAACTGAGGGACTCCCTCTAGGGGAGGGGGTTATATAGGGAGGGGACTTCCTGTTTGAGATTGCCAGTGTCCACACCTGAAGGTACTCCATATAACCCATATAGTAATGAATATGCCGCTCTGTGTCCCGTGATGTACGAGAAAGAAATGTATGTTTTCCAGGCAGAAAGTGCACTAAAACATTGCGGCTTGAACCCTAGTTGGTGGCAGATAAGTCACGCAAGTCATCTGGCATGCAGAGATAAAATACAGCAGCGTGTGGACCACGTCCGTCAACTCCGTCAGGTTCTGTCTTCCTTCTCAATGCCGTTTTGCCTGGGCATAGATAGGCCGCAAGCCACATTCCTCTTTAAACTCCTCTGCCAGCATTAGCACAGGTCCAGCAAGCAATGCTGATAAGGCCGTTTCTGGTGGTGACCACAACTCTTCCTCTTCACACTCATCTACGGCCTGATCCAGCACTCTTCACAGGGCACGCTCCAGGAAGAACACAAATGGGATGATGTCGCTGATGGTGCCTTCAGTGCGACCGACTAGGTTTGTCACCTCCTCAAAAAGGACACATGAGCCTATAGGCATTGCGCATGAGCGTCCAGTAACATGGCTAAAAAATCCCAGCTCTGCAGAGGCTGCCCTAGCACCCCGTCATACAAATACTCGTTGACAACTTTTTCTTGTTGGAGCAGGCAGTCGAACATTAGAAGCTTTGAATTCCAACGTGTCGGGCTGTCGCAAATCAAGCGCCTTACCTGATGTTTCGCCACTGGATATCTGAAAAGTGCGCCATGGCCGTGTAGGAACGTTTGAAATGGCCACACATCTTCCTGGCCTGCTTGAGGACGTCATGCAAGTCTGGGTAGTTATGCACAAAGCATTGTACAATCAGATTCAACACCTGTGCCATGCACGGCACGTGTGTCAACTGGCCCAAATTCAATGCAACCAACAAATTGCTTCCATTGTCACACACCACTTTGTCGATCTGCAGTTGGTGCAGACTCAGCCACTGATCCACCTGTGCGTTCAGGACGGACAGGAGTGCTGGTCCAGTGACTGCTTTCAGGCAAATCAACCCCAAGACTGCGTGACACTTTAGTATCCGGGATGTGGAATAGCCCCTGTGGAGCTGGGGGGGGGGGTGCAGTTGATGTGGAGCAAGACGCAGCAGCAGAAGAGGACTCAGCCGAGCAGGTTATCGAAGAGGATGGAGAAGGTGTACAGGAGGTGGCAGCAGGCCTGCCTGCAAGTCGTGGCGGTGTCACCAACTCCTCTGCAGAGCCACGCATTACATGCTTGGCAGCTGTCAGCAGGTTTACCCAATGCACATTGTAGGTGATATACCTGCCCTGACCATGCTTTGCAGACCAGGGATCAGTGGTCAGATGGACCATTGCCCCAAGACTGTGCCAGACATGCCATGACTTCCTTTTGCACAATAGAGTACAGGTTGGGGATTGCCTTTTGTGAAAATTTCAGCCGGGTACCTTCCACTGCGGTGTCCCAATAGCTACACATTTTTTGAAGGCCTCAGACTCCACCAGCTTGTATGGTAAAAGCTGGCGGGCTAAGAGTTCCGACAAACCAGCTGTCATGCGCTGGGCAAGGGGGTGACTGGGACATTGAGGTTAAGAAGCCAAACATGTCCTTGACAGACACCTGACTGTGGGCAGATGAGCAGGAACTGCTCAAGACGAGAGAGAGTGGCGAATGGTTGAGAGGGGGCAAGGACAGCAGTGGTTGACGTGGCTGAAGATGCTGGACCAGGAGGATGGTGGATTTGAGCTTGTGTGCCGCTTGTACTCTCATGTGTTGATCCCATAGAAGTTTGTGATGTGCGATCATGTGCCTTCACTAAGCAGTTGTACCTAGGTGGGTGTTGGATTTCCCATGACTCAGTTTCTTTTGGCACAGGTTGCAAATGGCATCGCTGTTATCAGAGGCGGACACAAAAAATGCCACACTGCTGAGCTTTGTAATGACGGCATTCTGGTGGTGGCAACAGCATGCCTTGATAGATCCGCTGTCTGGCTGACCCTGGGTGTCAAAACATGCTTTCTGACTATGCCACTAGCTTCTTGCGACGACCTCCACCTGCTTACAATTTGTCTCCCCATCTGAACTTACCCCCTGTTCTCTTCGAGCGGGCACCCACGTGATAGCCAAGGACACATCGTCATCAACTGCTTCACTTGTAGGAAGGAAGCAGCACCGGTAACATCACACCGCACGTCCATGTGTGTAATGCTGCCTGACCGAGACCTATCCCTTTTATCTACATCCTCTGGTAATAATGGTTGCGCATCACTTATTTCTTCCAACTGATGTGTAAATAACTCCTCTGACAGAACAAGTGAAGCAGTTGTGGTGCTAGTGTTGGCAGCAGGTGGGCGGTTGGTAATGAGAGGTGCACAAAGCTGAGCTGCAGGAGGATGGTGCATCAAGGTTCCGAGCGGAAGCTTTAGAGGATTGGGTGTTCCTTTGTTAGCCAGTCAACTATGTCCTCAGAACTTTGAGTTCAGGATACATGGCTTCTCAACACTGGCCATTATTCTAGTAGTCAAAATAGTTTTTTTATGTAAACTACTGTGACACCGGATATATGAGTGGTAGCACTGGGCACAGTATAATCTGCGAGTCTGCTGACACACGCTGGCAGGCAAGTGCAATTAGATTAGAGGGGTTAAAAAAAAGCAGACTGATGTAAAAAGGGCTTTTTGGGGTGCTGTCAGGACGCTGTCCTTACAGCAGAGATCAGATGAGTCTTTCAGGACTGGAGTGGACACTGAATACACTGGCCGAGCTATCAATTTCCATATTAAATCAGCAGCAGCTACACTGTCCCTCCTCTCACTAAGACTGCAGCTTTCGATTGAATCTAAAATGGATGCTGTCCAGGAGGTGGGAGGGTCTGGGAGGGAGGGTATGCCGATTGGCTGGAATGTGTCTGCTGACTGACATACAGGGTCAAAGTTTGCTCAATGACAACAAATAGGGGACGGACAAATATCACATATGTTCACCCGCCGCGGCCAACAAGCCATATTTGCCGGGAACCATTCTCTGATGAACAGTTCTGGACATCTCTATTTAGGAGAGTGCGACCACACATTTTACTCTCCCATGCATAAAGTATATACCAGAATAGACTACTTTATTCCCCACACTCAGTTACATGCCGTTACTGCTACATTGATAGGCAACACAATGTGGTCAGACTATGTCACTTTATTCCTGACCTACACTCTATCCGGAACCTCATCTCCCAGACAGCGATTTAGGCATCTTGAGTCTCTTGCAAACCCCAGGAGGTCCTTAGCGGATGTGAATAGAGAGATTAACTTATTTTCAGACAAATGATCAACCAGACTGTGACCCGGGTATTCTGTGCCTGTCTCAGCCGATCAGTTCAGGCCTTGTCCTTCAAAACCTGTCCTTCTCAATGCCGTTTTGCATGGGCATAGATAGGCCGCAATAAAATTAAAGTGTTTATACTTATTTCAATTGTCTGTGCTGAAGGCTCATGTGATATACAGAGCTTCAGGATGGACTGGATTCTTCAATTCCAGGATGAGATCATAACAGAACTCCTGTATCCAGATGGTTCTGCATCTCACTATTGCCAAATGCAGTAAACTGACTGCATGAGAGGCATTTTTTTGTCCAAATATAACTCTACCCAACGAGCCTCCCCCCAAAGATGTGTCTATAGGAAGCGTGGATATAGGCGCGACACCCATTGTCCCTCCTGACAATCCTGGTCTTTGCATTGGGAAATGTTTTGACCGCTTCCACACACAAGTGAAGTTTTAGCGTAGGGTAAAGCATTTCACAGGCTAGGCACACTTATACAGGGTCTGCAATGGCATTTTGAGAGACCCAAAACTGGAACAGAAAAGCATAACAGTTATTAAAAGTGTTAAAACAAGAAAAAAAAAAATCTCTCTATCTCTCTATCTCTCTATCTCTCTATCTCTCTATCTCTATCTATATATGTATATATATATAACAAAAATAGTTTTGTTCTCCCCCTCTATTCTGCTTTTTCACTGTATTCTATTCTGCAATGTTTTATTATGTTTTATTATGCTTGCTTTTCAGGTATGCAATTTACTCTACTGCCTTCAGGCAGCCCATTCAGCTGTTACGCAGATTTATCTTGACAGCAATAGCGCTTGCTCCCATGATACATAAAGCCGCGACTCCAGTGCTGTAAAAGGTGATTTCACCACCAGTGTTAAAATATGAGCATATATGCGGAAGCATGGGGCATTAAGGGCCGAGGAGCGATTTTGCTCCTAATGCCGCGTACATAAGGTCAAAATTCTAACAGAGGCTTCCCCGTGGAAAAGTCAGACCGTGTGTATGCGGATAACTTTTTTGCGGGAGGATGCTCCCATGCTTCGGCATATATAAATTGTGCATGTATGCCCATCATTAGAAGTGGGTGGATGAAGGGAGATATTTTAATGGTGGGCATACTCAATCTTTTTCGTTCAGCCAACAGGCTGCATGAAAAAAAAAAATGGAGTTACACTTACCGGTAACGTCCTTTCCAGTAGTCTTTCAGGACAGCCACAATAGAGAGATGGGCTCCTCTTCCTCAGGAAACACTGCACAGCCTTTAAGAACTCTCCTCCCCCTGCCAGACCTCAGTTTTTATACGAGCACCTCCGGTCAGCTGGGGAGACACAAGAACATGTTAGTAATCCATCATTAAACATCAAGATCATACTATGTTCCTGTATTAAACAAACCTTCCATAACTTCGGGTGGGTAACCAGGGCTGTCCTGAAAGACTACTGGAAAGGACGTTACCGGTAAGTTTAACTCCATTTTTCCCTTCTCGTCTTTCAGGACAGCCACAATAGAGAGGATAATCGAGTACTCACCAACTAGGGTGGGACTATGGCTTGCAGGACCTTTCGCCCAAAGGCCTGGTCGCCTGCCGACATTAAGTCTACTCTATAATGCTTGACGAAGGTGGTGTAGCTGGACCAAGTTGCTGCCTTGCATATTTGTTCTGGCGTTGCTCCAGCCGTTTCAGCCTGAGAAGCAGTCACCGCTCGCGTAGAGTGTGCCTTAATTCCTGTAGGGACCTCCTTACCAGACAAGGTATATGCCTGTTCAATAGCTAGTCTAAGCCATCTAGCGATTGTGCGCCGGGACGCTTTCTGTCCTTTCCTAACACCAGAAAATAAAACAAAAAGAGTCTGATCTCCTAAAATTTTTGGTCAGCTCCAAGTAGTGCAGGATGCATCTCCTGACATCCAACTTACTAAACCTAACTTCCCTTTCACCTGAGGGATTAGGGCAAAAAGAGGGCAAGACAACCTCCTGACTCCTATGGAATCTGAAAGTTACTTTAGGTAAAAAGGCCGGATCAGTTTTAAAAACAACCCGATCCGGAAAAACAATACAAAAGGGGGTCTAACTGACAAGGCCTCTAACTCGCTGACCCTCCTAGCAGTGGTCACTGCAACCAAAAAGACTGTCTTCAAAGTTAATTCTCTCAAAAGACATCCATCCAGGGGGTCAAAGGGAGACCCTATTAGGGCCTGTAGAACTAAAGATAAATCCCACCTTGGGAAGGGGGGCCCCTGGGACGGCCTCTGTCTAGACAACGCTCTGAAGAACCTGATTACCCAGGGGTTGTTGGCTAGCGGTCTTTCTAGATATAAACTAAAGACCCTTATCCGCCCCACACTAAGAATTCTAACACTGAAGAGGGGTTCTGCACTGAACAGGAAAAATTCTAGGCACCACGCATTAAAGCGGAGCCAGACCTTCCTATAAATAGAGCGGGTTTCCTTCTTCCTGCTACTAAGAAGGGTGGCAGTTAACCTTTCAGAAAACCCTTTAGACCTTAGCAAGGTCTCTTCAGTAACCACGCCGCTAGGTTCCATCTGTGTGGGTGTGGGCAAAGGATTGGACCCTGCGAGAGAAGATCCCTTGTGGACGGGAGGAAGAAGGGAGGTTCCATGGTCAGTTGTCTGAAAACCGAGAACCAAGCCTTCTTGGGCCAGTGAGGTGCCACCAGAAATCAGAGAGGTGTTGTTCAGTTGGAACTTTCTTAGAACTGCTGGTAAAAGAACTGGTGGTGGGAAGGCCTAACAAATCCCGAACCTCCAGCTCTGGGACATCTTTACCTGGATTGGGACCTGCACTAGGGTATCTAGACGCTCTAGATCGTGATCCCAGATTTTCAGGAGGAAAGCCTGCAGGGGCCGGAAGTGAAGGCCTGCCCACTGGACGGCCGGAAGGGTGGACGTAAGCAGGCCCAAGGTCGACATCAGGGACCTGATCGATACCTGACGACTGCCCTGTAGGGTGGCCACCGCCCCGTCTAGTTTCAGGGCCTTCTCCCTGGGGAGAAAGACCCTTAAGAGGGTGGAGTCCAAAAGGTATCCCAAGTAAGGAATTTGTTGTGACAGTGACAGCCTGGACTTTTCTAAGTTTAACAGCCACCCTAGACCCGATAGGGTACTCTTGGTTAATTCCAGATCTCTGGATAGTTGTTCTGGTGATGCTGCAAACAGGAGCAGGTCGTCCAGGTAGGCTATGATGCCCATTCCCTGAAGCCGCAGAAATGCTATGGGTTCTGCCAGGACCTTGGTGAACACGCGGGGTGAGGAGGACAGACCGAATGGCAAGGCCTGGAACTGAAGGTGCATCACCTCCCCTCCTAGGTCTATCGCTTAACGTAGATACCTTTGAGACCCCTCTGCGATAGGTACGTGCAGGAACGCGTCCCTGAGGTCCAGGGAGACCATAAAACAATTCTGTGGAAGGAGGGCCCTGACCGTAAAGATTGATTCCATACGGAACTTTTTGTATGCTGTGGATCTGTTCAGGGGTTTTAGATTTAGGATTAACCTGTACTTCCCTGAGGGTTTCTTCACCACAAAAATGTGAGTAAAACCCCTTCCCTTCCTCTGTCACTGGAACCCTGAGGACCACGTCCTGGTTCTTTAGTTCCTTTAAGGCTCCAATCAGAGCCTCGGATTTTTCCCCGTCTCTGGGAAGTTGAGTGACCAGGTATCTTTGGGGGGGGAGGAGATGATTACTCTAGGAAGTACCCCCTCCTTACCAAGGCCAGGACGTACCTGTTGGGGGAAATCGACTCCCACTGTGGGAGGAAGAACCCCAACCTTCCCCCCACCCTGACCGTCATTTTTTAGCAGGCTGGTCAGGAGGGCGAAAAATCGCTCCTCTGCCCCTTCCCCTAGTAGTCCAGACTTTCTTCTGAACTTCTGGCTTTGGGACCCCAGAGTGCCTATGGGGATGAAACCCCTTCCCCTTTACTGGAGCTTTACGTCTCAAGGGAAAAAGTTTTTTTCTCGTCAGCCGTACGATCCAAGACAGATTCAAGACCTGGACCAAACAGGAGATCCCCTGTAAGAGGTATCCCGCACAGCTTGGACTTGGAGGCTATGTCCCCCGACCAAGTTTTGAGCCAGAGGGCTCTCCTGGCAGAGTTGGCCAAAGCTGCCGACCTGGCTGACATACGGACCGATTTGGCCGAAGCGTCCGCAATGTAAGCGATGCCTTGCAACATTGTAGGGAAGGAGGACAAAATGGTCTCTTTATCTGTCCCAGCCTCAATGTGCTCCTGCATTTTAGAGAGCCAATGTTCTAAATTACGGGCCACCAGCGTAACAGCTAATTCTGGTTTGAGGTTCCCCATAACCGAGTCCCATGTTTTTTTCAAAAGGGAATCCATTCTCTTGTCCATTGCATCTGGAAGAGTTCCCATGTCCTCGAATGGCAAGTCCGTATTTCTAGATACTTGGGAGAATACTGCATCCAATTTAGGCACTTTGTTCCAAATGGATGCAGGATCCTCAGAAAATGGGAACCTCCTTTTAAGGGACTGGGAAAAAAAGGGCTTTCTTTCAGGGTCCTGCCACTCCTTTTTGATAGTATCAGTTAGAAGTTCATGCACAGGGAATACCCTTCTCTGCTGTTCCCCCAGACCCTTGTACATTTGGTCATGGAGGCTGAGAGGTTTATTTTCAGTCTGAATGCCCAGAGTCGTGTAAATGGCCCCTAACAAGTCCTCGACTTCGTCCAGGGACAATTTATATCTTGAGGGCTTCCTGGACTCTGCCCTGGTCCTCATCCTCTGACTCAGCTTGAGAACCTGAGGCAACACTCTCCGAGGGAGTGGTCCACCTGGGAAGGGCCTGCAAAATCAACTGTCGTTGCTGTAGGTTCAGGTGTGACAGGAACAAGACCCTGATCAACTGATTGAGTTGTAACCTGTGTGGGGACAGTGGGAGGTTGCAGCCTTTCAAATAAAGATTTGAAGGAAGCAAATGTGGAGGAAAGCTCCTTAACAGAGGCTGCCAAGCTACCTTCCTGCTCTTCATCCCTTTCCCTGACCAAGGAGTGAATGCATTCCCTACACAACACTTTGGACCAAGACTCAGGCAGAGTGTCCCTACAGGAGGCACATTTCTTTTTGGAACCGTGAGTCTTCCCTGTTTCTTCCAGGCTTTTCTGAAAGACAAAGGAAAAAAAGGGACCCCACACATTAAAAATATATATATATATTTTTTAAACTAACAAAAAAACAGATGGGTTACAACCCTGGGGAATACCTACAAACAAACAGACCCTCCTGCTAGGTCCCCCCCCCCAACCACCAAGGGGGAATAGTGGGGGGGAAAAAGACAAGGCCTAAGGTTTAGGGACCCCTCCCTAGGGAACCCTTACCTTAGGCTGGCTGGAGGAAGCGTCCTTGGTCGAGCCCCGTTCCGGAGAAGTCGCCGACATCCTGGAGGTGGTTGCGCTGTGTCTAACTTGCCCCAGCAAGCATCAGACTCCTCCAGCAAACACGCTGGGCCTCTAGCCACGCTCGACCTGGATTGAGGTGCGTCTGGTGGCGAGTACTTGCCTAAAAAAGAAATTTCCTTGAGGCCCTTGCTCCCCTAGAAAATAAGAAAAGAGCCACAGTCCCCTGACTGCACCGGCCTGGGTTCCTCTGCAGTGTCTCCCCACCGGAGGAAACACTAAGAACTGAGGTCTGGCAGGGGGAGGAGAGTTCTTAAAGGCTGTGCAGTGTTTCCTGAGGAAGAGGAGGAGCCTATCTCTCTATTGTGGCTGTCCTGAAAGACGAGAAGGGAAAATACAATACATGTCATACAAGAACCAACCTACTGGTATGTTGCTGGACTGAATGGTTATACCAGAATGATGCCTGCGGGTTTAGGCATCATGTTGGTATCATTTTCAGCCAGCGGTTGGCTTTCATGTAAAAGCAATCCTAGTGGCTAATTGGCCTCTAGACTGCTTTTACATCCAGTGGGAGGGAATGTCCCCCGGATATCAATGGTGCAATTGGGGAAATTGGGAAAGCATTTTATCACACTGATCTTGGTGTGGTCAGATGCTTTGAGGGCAGAGGTAAGATCTAGGGTCTAATAGACCCCCATTTAACCACTTCCCCACCGCGCCATAAGCATTTTACTGCTGCGGTGGAGTTACTTTGACACGACGTCCCTGGGACGTCGTCGTGCACTTCCGCGATTGCGCGTCCCCTGGGACGCGCTCGCGAAAGTGTCCGTGCTCGCCGGGTCTAGAAGACCCGGCGGATCACGGTACGCTGATCACGTTTAACGTGATCGCGCCGTCGAATGACGGCGCGATCACTTGTAAACAAACCGGCGTCATTTGACGCCGGTCCCTCCCTCTCCTCCCTGTACCGTTCGGTACAGTGTGCGAGGAGAGGGGGGGGGGGAGCGGGGTGTCAGCAGCTGAGCTGTGGCTGGATCTGTGACAAATGCAGTCACAGATCCAACCATCCCTCAATCCATCCCAGCTCTGCAATACCCCGCAATGCCCCAATAATACCCGGCAATGCCCCAATAATACCCGGCAATGCCCCAATACCCGGCAATGCCCCAATACTCGGCAATACCCCAATACTCGGCAATACCGCCTATGGGGATTTTTAAGTAGCAAAGTTTGGCGCCATTCCACGAGTGTGCGCAATTTTGAAGTGTGACATGTTGGGTATCTATTTACTCGGCGTAACTTCATCTTTCACATTTTGAAAAAAAATTGGGCTAACTTTACTGTTTTGTTTTAAGCACAAAACAGTTTTTTTTTAAAAACACGCATTCAATAAATTTCTGCGAAAATACCGTGCGAGATAAAAAGTTGTAATGGCCGCCATTGTATTCTCTAGGGTCTTTGCTAAAAAAGCATATATGTTTTGGGGTTCTATGTATTTTTCTAGCAAACAATGATGATTTTTACATGTAGGAGAGAAATGTCAGAATTGGTCTGGGTGTTCCAGAACGCCTGATGGCGTTCCCTGCATGTTGGGCCTCTATGTGGCGACGCTGTGTAAAAGTCCCACACATGGGGTATCGCCATACTCGGGAGGAATAGCAGAATGTGTTTTGGGGTGTAATTTGTGGTATGCATATGCTGTGTGTGAGAAATAACCCACTAATATGACAAACAAGTTTTTTTTTTTTACAGAATTTTCAGTAGTTTTTCTTTTATAGCGCAAAAAATAAAAAACCCAGAGGTGATCAAATACCACCAAAAGAAAGCTCCATTTGTGTGAAAAAAAAGGACAAAAATTTCAAATGGGTACAATGTTGTATGACTGAGTAATTGTCATTCAAATTGTGAGAGCACCGAAAGCTGAAAATTGGTCTGGTTAGGAAGGGGGTTTAAGTGCCCAGTGGTCAAGTGGTTAAAAAAAAAAAAAAAAAAAAAAAGTACTCGTCACTAACTATTGCTATCTTTGGCCGATACATTCCGAGATAAAACAGTTTACCAATACAATAAAAAAAGCTAAATATAAAAAAAGCATCCCTGCTTTTGCGCAAAGGCGAACGCAAGCATTGATCTGGAGTCATGTGTAAAAAGCAATTGCACCATGCATATGAGGTATCACCGCGAAGGTCAGATCGAGGACAGTAATTTTCGCAGTAGACCTCCTTTGTAAATCTAATGTGGTAACCTGTAAAGGCTTCTAAAAATGTATGTAGTTTGTCGCCACTGTGCATTTGTGCGCAATTTTAAAGTTACAGAAAACCAATGAAAGGATACTGGAGGTGGAAGGGAGGATATCCCAAATAGAGGACGAATTGCACCCCGTCAAACAAGATGTTAAGGATCTGAAGACAACAGACAAATTTGAGGAAAAAGTGGATGAAATAGAGAACAGACTCCGGAGGGACAACATCAGGCTGGTGGGGCTCCCAGAAAGAAGCGAGGGTTCCCAGCCTATAGAATTTTTAGAAAATTGGTTTATAAAATTATTTGAAAAAGACTCACAGGCGTTTATGATAAAACGAGCGCATAGAGTCCCTTTTAAACCACCTCCCTCTGGAGGGTGACCTAGATCGATGCTTCTGATAGATAGATAGATAGATAGATAGGATAGATAGGATAGATATACACACACACACACACACTATGGAAAATAAGCCACCTATGGTTTGAATTAATGGGAAACCCTGAGGAGATAACAGCAAAAATAAGAGAGTTCATAGATTTTAACAAAGGAACTGCAACGCGGGGGGTGATGTGGGACACGCTGAAAGCATTCCTCCGAGGCATATGTATCCAACAAGTGGCGAAAGCAAAAAAAGATTTCAAAAGAACGAGAAAATAGAATTGGAAACAAAGTAGTGAATACTAAAAAATGAATACTCAGCAAGGGTTAAGATGGAGAGAGGCACGAGGCAGGGATGCCCTCTGTCACCCCTGCTCTTTGCCCTGGCAATGGAACCGCTTGCCACAGCTATAAGGACAGGATAATGAAGGGAGTCATAGGACCAATAGGGGAGGAGAGAATTGCCCTCTACGCGGACGATGTCCTTTTTCTTGGGGATACAGGTCACTCCATTAGACGGGCAATGACTATCTTCAGAGGCTTTGGCAATATATCTGGGCTGGTAATAAATTGGGAGAAATCAGCTTTGATGCCGGTAGACCCAATGAGGAAACAGATCAAGGAGGAGATTCCACAGCTGGACACAGTGGGGAAAATGCAGTATCTAGGTATAACAATTGCACAGGATCTCAATACATAGAGAATAATCTGGAACCCTTGCTACTTAAATTTTAAAACAAAATCGGAATCTGGAGGCACCTTCCATTGTCTGTGGCAGGGAGGTGCAACCTGATTAAAATGGTATGGATGCCACAATTACTCTATGTACTACATAATGCACCTATATGGATACACAGAAAATGATAGAAGATAGACGCCCTGTTTAGGGAATATGGAAAGGGGGACTAGCTAGAATAGAATGGAAGACTTTGCAGCTGCCAACGAGGGAGGGGGGAATGGCAGTACCACATCCGTGGTGCTACTTTTTGGCTGCACAATTGCAACAGAGTTAAAATGGAACCAGGAGAAGATATAAAACGGAAGTTTAATGATCCAAGGGGCCCCCCATGATACAATCATGGAGGTGACGGAGGCTAACTCATTTATTAACTTGACCCCCACGGTTAAGATGGTATCTAAAGTGTGGAAAGCCATAACGATAGCAGGAGGGCAGGAGGGAGTGACAAAGTACACACCATTGTGGAACAAGAGGAACCTACAAGAGCTTGGAACAGTGGGAGAAATCAAAGAATGGACAGTAAATGGGATAACAAGACTGGCTCAGTTATATGAGGGAAGGACCTTAAAAACGTTTGAAACCCTGAGGGAGGAATACGAAATTCCCAATTGCACGTTCTATAGGTATCTCCAAATTAGGCATGCACTAAATACTGAGTTCAATAGAGCGGCACCAAACTGGATCAGGCCACGAGCCTCAAAAAAATAAAAATAAAAAAAAGGATAGAGAAGAAAGGGTTTATCTCTGAAATGTATTCATGTATTTGTGAGGAGAATATTGAGGGATCAGCGCAGCTCAAAAGCAGAAAGAAATGGGAGGAAGACCTGGGAATTATAACGATGACCAATGGAGGAAGGTGTTGGAGAGGGGGCATATGGTCAGTGTCTCGCCAGCTCAGAAGATATCATTTTTAAAGATGATACATAGGGCATATTATACCCCAAAGAGACTTTTCAGATTTGGTTGGAGAACGGATGCAGGATGCCCCAGATGCCAGGACACGGGGGACTTAAAACATATGTTATGGAGATGCTTTAAATTATTTAGGTATTGGCTAGAGATCAAAACTATTAACAAGACATATGGGACTAGGTTGGAGATGGACCCTAGAACGTGTATATTAGGAATATGGGAAGAAAGGGGAGGGTTGGCGAGCACTACAAAAGCAGTGGTAAGGTGCCTTTTTCAGGCAAGAAAACTAATCGCCCAAAGATGGCAAGCAATAAACCCCCAACAATAAGCAAATGGACCAACGAAGTGACAAACAATATGGAAAGAGAAAAGTTTATATTGAGAGGAAATATTAAGGAATTTGATAAAAAATGGAAACCGTGGTTACTGGAAATAGGATACTCGGTATGAAATGTTGTGGAGCAAACTGGAGTGTAAGGGTGGGCAGTGGGGAGAGGGGTGGTAGGGAGAGAATGGAAAATAACCAATAGGGGTAAAATCTAAGATTATGATATGCGGGGGAATGAGAAATGTTTTGTAAAAAGATTATTATGTATGTAATCTGTTTTTAAATATGAAAGATAATGAAAGAAAGAGAATTAGAAAGAAAGAGAATTAAAAAAATGATAATAGATTAAGGGAAGCTGATCCCCTGGGCTCAAAGGACTGGAAAGGTATGTAACCAAGCAAGGAGTTTAGTGTGCTCCTGCACCTTCAAGGAGAGGTGGCTCCCCTTCAGTCCACCTGCCCCCATCCATTCATCAGAATGTATGTGCCTCCATTGCGGGACAATCATTGTTCAGTGCCAGGACCACAGGGAGCCTTGTCGTGGCTCTGCGGCATGCACCTGCATACAAAACCCCTTGTCTCCAACACACCGTTAGACAGGTCAACTAGCTGCTCTGCAAGCTGGTCGGCAAGTAGGCCCGGTCTCCCCCTGGGCATTCCCCAGGCTCCGTTATGTAACCAGGCATATCCAACTTCTGGTTTTCTTCCCATCTGAATGCTGACGTGTCAGATGTGAAAGTGTTCTATATCCCAAGGCTCCCTATAACCCTGCGGGTAGATGCATTAACACTATGCAGAAAGGAGCCTGGTAATAGCTGAGAGTAACTATTGCATTTATCGGCGTATAACACGCACCCTAACTTTAATAGGAAAGTTTCCGGGAAAAACACTTTCCACAGCCCCCTGCATATAGCACGCAGACAGTTTACCCTCCACTTTCAGATTAAGAATTCGATCTTTAAAGGAAGAAAGGGGAGAAGATTTGAGAGCAATCATGAATAGTGTTGCTCACGAATATTCGCATTGCGAATATTTATAACGAATATTGCATATTCGAGTATTCGCGAATAAATCGATTATTGCGGTGAATATTCGATATTGCGAAAATTCTTATTTTTTCAAATTTATTTTTAAAACAGATCACATCCTAGTGATCTCCATCGACTTCTTAAATCATTGCTGGTACGATTAGCGACCCTGGGCCAAGTAGCTGAGGCCGATCCTTTTATGTTGCTGCTGAATATTCGCAATGCAAATATTCGTATTACGAATATTTCGAATACTTTCTCTGCCCTTCTGTGTTTTGCGTATATAAAAAAAAAAAAAAAAAAAAAATTAGCTTTAGTTTAGTCATACAAGTTTGTGTAAGTAGAGTTAGTGTTTAGTGCATATTAGTTTAGTAATCCAGGAAATGATCTCAGTTTTCGCGTGTTGACAAAAATTTCGCAATCAATTTCGCGAATTTTTTTTTTGATCAAATATCACGAATATTCGATATTAACGAATATTTCACGAATATTCTTCTATATATTCGTGAAATAACGCAAAATCGAATATGGCGTATTCCGCTCAACACTAATCATTAATAACCTGCTCACCCCCCTTTTAGACAATAGGGCTGGGAAACCTTAAAATTGAGCGGATACATCGCTTAGGTAGACTTAAAGATAATATGAGCGAAAGACCAAGGGATATTATAATCAGACTCAGACAGACATTCTGAGGAAAAGGAGGAGGTCTGGACAAAATTGAGGCGAAAGCCACCTCTGACATTGAGCTACAAATTTTTCCGGACCTGGCTTGGGAGACATTAGCTAGGAGGAGACACCTTAAACCCCTCTTAGAGCAACTGATACTTAATGTCATGTATCAGTAGGGATTCCCAGCATGTCTGATAGCCCAGAAAGAGGGCATCTCCGCAAAATTTATATTTCCGGAAGATCTCCCAGGTTTCTTGGCAAATTTGACCTGCAAAGAATAGAAATTCCGGGATGGGTGGAATGAGGGGGTGGTGGGCCGTCGTTGGCCGCTGTTAGTACAGGAGGGGGAGGGGGATGGAGGGGTGAAGATCAAGGACCCCCTAGGTCAGGACCCTTAGCCCTGCCTGGGCAAGATCAGGCCCCAGTGAGAGGGGAGGGGGGCTAGGCGGTGGGGGGAGCAGGACAGTAACACCTCATCAGGAGAACTGGTGGGACATGGGGCACAATGACCCCCACAGTTCAGGGGCCTTGGATGGGCCTGGAAGGGGGGGGGGGAAGGGAAATGGGGGGGAGGAAAGGGTAATAGGAAAGTGGCTCCTAGGGACTCCTTAAGAAAATTGGAAATAGCTCCAAATGGCAGAAATAAAGCTCCTATCTTATAATGTAAAAGGTCTGAACTCTAAGGAAAAAAGAATACAGATCTTAGGGGAAACCAAGCAATATAGAGCAGATATAGCCTTTATCCAGGAATCGCATTTATCATTGAACTCTAACAAAACTGTATTCTCACACATATCCCACCTGGTATTACAGGGATGCCATCACAAACCGTGCCAGAGGGGTGGCTATCGGCTTTTCCAGAGCAGTAGATTTCTCCCTAAAGGCAAGGATTGCTGACTCAGGGTAGATATCTATTTCTGAAAGGAAAAATCGGAAATACCACATACACCCTGGCCAATGTATATGCCCCAAACGCTCATCCTATAAAGTACTTAGATGGCATATTAGATAAAGTAAAACATTTTGCAGAGGGATATATGATATTGGATGGGAGACCTGAATTTTGTCATGAACCCGAAAGTAGATAGCACCTTTATGAGGGAGACGAACAACGCTCATACAAAAAAATCAAACGGAAAATGGTAAACTGCCAGTTGGTAGATGCCTGGAGGGCTTTCCACCCTAATAGGTGTGATTTCATGTTTCCCCCCCCTCACGGAACGTAGGCCAGAATCGACTACGCATTGGTCGACCACAGGCTGTTAGACCATATCTCTGAAACCGAAATTGTCATTATGATCATATCAGACCATGCCCCGATTACAGTGAACATTAAGATGGCACACCAAGAAAATAGACAAAGGCCATGGCGACTAAATGATTACTTGATCCGGGACGAGAGGGGAGGAGGGAGGGAGGGTGTAAGAAGAACTAAATCAATTTTTTAAAGTAAATGATACAGGAGAGATATCAAAGGCAACGCCGTGGGAATCACATAAGGCATATTGATATCAGAGGGTGCGCGAAGGAAAAAGGAGAGAAATAGGCAACGAGATTCATTGATTAAGGAAATAACTCACTTAGAGCAAAAACAAAGAACAGGGACTAAAAGACATACCTAAACTTAACAAAGAGAAATTAATTAAAAGATTATGGAACAAGAAACCAGGAAAAACGTAATATTGCCAGAGAGATATACATATGGGGCAATAAATCAAGTAAATACTTAGCAAGAATGGTACGTAAAAAGAAAGCCAGGAATTACACTGAAAAAATTAAAAGACAGAATGGCGAAATAGTGTACACAACCGTAGATATAGCAGAAACTTTCAAAAAATACTATGGAGAATTGTATAATATCCAAAACCCAGAAGAACAGGAAAGAAGAAGGAGGCTAAGATCAGGGATTACCTAGATAGTGCAAGACTACCAAGGGTAGATGAAGAAGAAAGTTTAAACCTAGATAGACCTATAACTGTCGAGGAAATTAAAAATGCCCTAAAAAACATGGCGGTAGACAAGAGTCCCGGGCCAGACGGGTTTACTGTACTACAAAAGATTTGCGGAAATTCTAATACCCAGGTTATGTGCGTACTTTAACGACCTGGAGACTAAGTACGAACTGAGTAAGGAAGCATCAGCCGTGGTAATAGCAATCATTTTAAAAGAGGGAAAAGACCGCTCCCTCTGCTCAGGGTATAGACCCATATCTCTTAAATATAGATACTAAGCTATTTTCTAAAGAACGATTGAAAGGAGTAATGCAGGGCTTAATACACCCGGATCAAGTAGGGTTTGTTATTAATAGGGAGGGAAAGGACAATGTTATTAGGGCTTTGCTTCTGATGAAGAGGATCGAGAGAGATGGGGTCCCCAGTCTATTTCTGTCAGTGGATGCTGAGAAAGCGTTTGACAGAGTAGACTGGGGACTCATGACTTCTACACTGGAGGCGGTGGGGCTGGGGAACAGGTTCATAAGGTGGATCACAAACACCATCACCAGCCCACGGCAAGAATTAAGATCAATGGCACTCTCTCAGAACCTTTTGAGATGAGGAATGGGACTAGACAGGGATGTCCCCTGTCCCCCCTTTTCATCCTATTCCCTCGAATCCTTACTAGCCTCGATTCGTAAAGATTCCAATATCAGGGGGATCCGAGTCAGCGGAGAGGACCACAAATTGTCAGCCTTCACAGACGATGTCCTGTTTTATGTAGTAGACCCTGTAAAAACTATCCCTAAGCTAGTCCAGACCTTGCAACAATATGGGATTATTTCCAACTTTAGGATTAATGTGACCAAATCAGAAATATTAAATATAAATCTAAATAAAACTGAAGTGGGATTGGTCAAAGAGATATGTGCCTTTCCATGGAAAAAGAATTAAACTACCTGGGGATTAAACTAGCAAGTACGGGTTAAAAGGATATACAAGATAAACTTCCTACCATTGTTAAATGAAATAAAAAGTGAATAAAAAAAAAAAACTATGAATAAGCCCATTTCATGGATGGGTCGTATTAACATCCTAAAAATGATTTATATCCCCAAAATATTATACAAATTTCAGTTACCAATTAAGCTGCCCCCCCAATATTTAAAAACTTTAAACTCGGTAGTGATGAATTTTGTTTGGAAAAACAGAAAGCATAGAATATCCTTGGATACACTGAAACAAGACAAGCAAGAAGGCAGCTCAGCGGCCCCACATATCAAAAGTTACTAAGAGGCGGCAGTACTTTCTAGGGCGGTAGAGTGGGCCAGAGATAAACATGGGAAAAGGTGGGTTCAGATTGAAAAAGATCAAGATATGACACAAGAACATTTTTATGGATACCAGCACAACACAGATCACTGAATCACAACATATATGGTTTGACAAGAAGCACTTTGAGAATGTGAGATAGGATACTGGCACTCACTAATGGTAAACATAATTCTAAAGGAAAAATCCTTATTTTCCACCTGGGAAAAAAGAAATAGGAGGGAAATGGATTATAAAAAGACACTGTCTATTTAGGAGATATCGTAAAGGGTGGAGGGTTGGACACGTATGAGGAATTGAAATCCAGACAGGAGGACTGGAAGCAAGATAGTTGGCACTATGCACAGTTAAGTCACTGTTCGGCAACTCTCCCAACCATTACGGACGAGAGGGGAGCTGACACCTCTGGAAAAAGGTTTGTACAGCGGAGAACACTAAAGGCACAATTTATAAAATATATAAAATACTAATTAAAATAGGGGCACGAGGAGCAGAACCGTTAGTGGAAAGATGGGAAAGGGAGTTAGATTCAGATCGGGGAGAAAATTTGGTAAAAAAAAAAAAAAAAAAAAAAAAAAGATAATGAGCCTGACCCACTCTTCTGCCATAGATTCGCAAACAGCGGAGATGAACTACAAGTGTCTTGCTGGATGGTACATGACACCGGAGAAAACCAGTAAATATAAATTAGATCAGTCGGCAGATTGCTGGAGAGGTTGCCTGAAGAAGGGCACCATGGCACATATATGGTGGTCCTGTCCAATAATTCAAAAATACTGGGACTCCATATTGCTCCAAATAAAGGAGATCACAGGTACGGAAAATAAGAAAGATCCCTCCCTGGGTAGTATTTCACTGCAGCAAAGAAGGCATTAAAAAATATAAACAATCGCTACTTCCACATATGCTAAATGCCGCTAAAAAACTGATACCAAAAAAATGGCAAGGTACTGATAGCCCGCAGATACAGGAATGGGTGGAGGGAGTAGAAGAAACTTATAGGATGGAAACGCTGAAGGATAGTTTCACAGAAATAAATGACTCTCGGGCTAAATGGCATAAATGGAAGGAATATAAAAATACATGGGTCTATGTAGAAGGATTAAGGTTGTATCTCTGAATAAGATAAAATAAATACAAGCGAAGGTACCCAATAGAAAATTAGATTTGTGACCTTAACAAATACAGTGCTTAAACGAGCGACACACTAGAATACCATTGAAGATATTAGGTACATAGGAGACCTGGGAGCCACGAGGGAGGGGGGGGGGGAAGGGGGAGGGGACATAGGGGAAATTAATAGCGCTATTTTTAGCGCGAAAACGCGGCAAAAACGCACCAGTGTGAAATGGTCCTAACTTTAATAGGAAAGTTTCTGGGAAAAACACTTTCCACAGCCCCCTGCATATAGCACGCAGGCATAGTTTACCCTCCACTTTCAGGTTAAGTAGTGAGTGTTATGCGCCAATAGATATTACATTTAATAAATATCCGGTGATTGAGACCATAATCCACTCCAAGCACCAATGAGTACCTCTTGGTACCAAAAGGTGTTATGTTAAGCAGATCCCTACTACAGGGAATTCTATAGGAGTAAAAAGACGAATATTGGTTAATCACATCCAGTTCATCCAAGGGGGTGACATGATACATACTGAGCTGTGAACTTATCGGATTGGGTGAACCAGTCAGATAAGCTCTGATGCTGCATTTTCAAGCAAACTCCTATGAGCATAACCCCTTATGCCACGTACACACGATCGTTTTTTGCAATGAAAAAAAACGACGTTTTCAAAAACGTCATTTAAAATCATCGTGTGTGGGCAAAACGTCGTTTTAGGTCTTCAAAAAAAACGATGAAAAAAAAAATTCGAACATGCTTTCATTTTTTGTGTCGTTTTTCAAAACGTCGTTTTTTGTGTCATAAAAAGTGACCGTGTGTGGGCAAAACGATGTGCAAAACGACGTTTTTCAACCCGTGCCTGCTCAGAAGCAATTTCTCATACGGGAGCGCTTGTTCTGGTAAAACTACTGTTCAGAATGGATTAAGCACATTCGTTTCTTTTTAAAAGTATAATGAAGCAAAGAATGCGCAGCATTTGAACCAATGCATTTAAATGCTACACTAAATTCCTAGTTTGTTGTGGCTCATCTTGTTACATAGTTGACATTTAAAAAAACGTAATAAAAAAAAAAAAGGGAGATGTGCTTAAACAAAAAAAGAGGAAATAAAGACAAAGAAAAAAAAATAAAAAAAAAAAAGAAAGTCAAAAGGTTAACAGATCTTGTTATAGTTCTGTTAACCTTTTGACTTTTTTTTCTTCATGTCTTTATTTCCTTTTTTTTTTGTTTAAGCACATCTCCCTTTTTTTATTTTTTTAAATGTTTATCAAAATGTGAATTGTGGTTGATTTTGGAGTGTGAAGTGACCCAACAATTTTTTTTTTTTTAAATAAAATTACCAACAAGGAGGTTGTTGTCCCTTGTTCCTTTTTTTTTTAAATGTGTCTGCCTACTCAGTAAATGATCTCTATATATTGTACAAATTTTGCACGGAAACAAAAAAAGGGATTTTTAAATACAGCTTACCTGTAAAATCCTTTTCTTGGAGTACATCACGGGACACAGAGCGGCATATTCATTACTATGTGGGTTATATGGAGTACCCTCAGGTGTGGACACTGGCAATCTTCAAACAGGAAGTCCCCTCCCTATATAACCCCCTCCCCTAGAGGGAGTCCCTCAGTTTTGTAGCAAGCAGTATGCCTCCCAAAATGGTCACCCAAAAGAGGGGTGGGAGCTCTGTGTCCCGTGATGTACTCCAAGAAAAGGATTTTACAGGTAAGCTGTATTTAAAAATCCCTTTTTCTTTCTCGTACATCACGGGACACAGAGCGGCATATTCATTACTATGTGGGATGTCCGAAAGCAATGCTTTAATGAGGGGAGGGAGACATCTTCCAAAGAAGGATTCAATTTAGAGATAAACTCAAATCATAATCATAATTCCAACTTAGTCAAGAAAAAACTTTTTTTTTTTTTTTTTTATAACCAAGGGTGTTTCTGATCCCGAGGATTTCAAACTGCAGCCTGTAGTACTGCCTGTCCAAAGGCGGAATCCGCATTCCTTCTCACGTCTAGTTGATAAAACCTTGTAAACGTGTGGACTGATGACCACGTTGCCGCCTTGCATATCTGAGCCATAGAGATCTGATGGTGTGCTGCCCAAGAGGCGCCCATGGCCCTGGTAGAATGGGCCTTTACCGACAACGGAGGAGGCAACCTCTTCAACCCGTAGGCTTGAATGATTAATTGTCCAATCCATCTCGAGATGGTGGATTTTGCAGCTGCCTGCCCCTTCTTGGGGCCATCTGGTAGAACGAATAACACATCTGTTTTCCGGATCTTTTCTGTAGCTTTAAGATAGGCCTTCATGGCCCGGACAATATCCAAGGTATGCAGCAACCCCTCCTTTCTAGATGTAGGTTTTGGAAAGAAGGATGGAAGTACCAAATCCTGGTTTAAGTGAAATTTGGATATAACCTTTGGTAGAAAGGAAGGATGGGGCCGGAGAACTGCCCTGTCCTTATGCAGAACGAGATATGGTTCCTTACATGATAAGGCTGCTAATTCTGACACTCTCCTGGCCGAAACTATGGCGACCAAGAAAACCAATTTTCTTGTCAGTAAGAGTAAAGGAATCTCAGCCAAAGGCTCAAACGGCTGTTTCTGTAGAGTGGACAGGACAAGATTTAAGTCCCAAGGACAAACTGGTGACTTGACAGGAGGATTAATACGCAAGACCCCCTGTAAGAAGGTCTTTACCAGCGAGTGGGCGGCCAGCGGCCTCTGAAACCACACTGACAGAGCTGAGATCTGTCCTTTGATTGTGCTTAGTGCCAGGCCTTTATCCACTCCTAGCTGGAGAAAACTTAACACCCTATCAATAGTATATTTGCGGCAATACCATCTTTGGATTCACACCAGCCTACATAGTTCCTCCACACCCTGTAATAAATTACCCTGGAGACCGGCTTTCTAGCCTTAATCAGGGTAGGGATTACCTGCCTAGACAGACCCCTACCCCTGAGAATCAGGGATTCAGCCTCCAGGCCGTCAAATTTAGACGCTGTAATGTAGGGTGGAGGATCGGACCTTGTGAGAGTAGGTCTGGTTGTAGAGGAAGAGTCCAAGGGTCTCCCACTGCCATATTTAGGACTAGTGAGTACCAAGCCCTCCGGGGCCAAGCTGGAGCTATTAGAATGACTGGCTTGTGCTCCACTCTGATCTTGCGCAACAGGCGGGGGAGTAACTGTAGTGGAGGGAATGCATATAGAAGTTTGAATTGATGCCAAGGGCAAACCAACGCATCGGTTCCGCAGGCCATAGGATCCCTCGCTCGCGACACGAACCTGTCTAGTTTCTTGTTGAACCTGGATGCCATTATATCTACGTCTGGCGTTCCCCACCTCTGGCAGATTGTCTGAAAGACCTGGGGATGCAGAGACCACTCCCCTGGCAACAGACTCTGGCGACTTAAGAAGTCTGCCTGCAGGTTGTCCACTCCGGGAATGAATATCGCTGAAATGCAGGGTACATGAACCTCTGCCCATTGAAAAATCAAGTTCACTTCCCTTTGAGCGGCCTGGCTCCTGGTTCCCCCTTGGTGGTTTATGTATGCCACCGCCGTGGCATTGTCTGACTGGATTCTCACCGGGAACCCCTTTAATCTGGAGGTCCATGCCAGAAGGGCTAGGCGAGCAGCTCTGATTTCCAAGATATTGATGGGGAGCTGCCTCTCTGCTTTCACCCAAGTTCCCTGGCGGGAGAACCCCTCGAAGACCGCCCCCCAGCCTGCCAGGCTGGCGTCTGTGGTAACTACCTTCCAGACAACAGGGCTGAAGGATCTTCCCTTTAGAAGGTTCTGAGGGTTCAACCACCAGGCCAGGCTTTGTCGGACCCTTGATGATAGCGTTAAAGGGGACTCTAAGGCATGTGCCCTCTTGCCCCAGGCTGCTAGAATGGCTGCTTGTAGGACGCGAGTGTGGATCTGAGCGTATGGTACTGCCTCGAATGTGGCCACTAGCTTGCCTAGTAATCGCATACACAGGCGAATAGTTGGTCTTTTCTTGTTTATAACCAACTGAACCAACCCCTTGATCGCCTTGATCTTTACAAGGGGCAGGAACACCTTTTGATGTTCTGTGTCTAACCTCATGCCGAGGTATTCCAACTGCTTTGTAGGCTGGAACGCTGACTTTCCCTGGTTTAGAACCCAGCCGAATTCTTCGAGGTACCGAACCGTGAGGTTTACTGCCTTCTGCAGACCCGTCCGTGAGTGATCTATAATTAAAAGGTCGTCCAAGTATGCTAGGACTGTGACTCCTTGGATTCTTAAATTGGCCAGAACTGGGGCTAGGATCTTCGTGAATACCCGGGGGGCCGTGGCCAGCCCGAAAGGGAGCGCCCTGAATTGGAAGTGTCGCTGCCCGACCGCGAAGCGTAAAAACCTTTGATGCGACTGAAAGATTGGTACATGAAGGTAAGCATCTTTTATGTCTATGGAGGCCAGAAAATCGTCTTTCTGAAGCGCGGCGGCTGCTGACCGGATGGATTCCATCCGGAAGGAACGCACCCTTAGATAACCGTTTAACCTCTTTAGGTCCAAGATTGGCCTGACATCGCCGTTGGGCTTTGGTATGACAAAGAGATTGGAATAGAAACCTAGGCCTTGCTCTTGGGCTGGCACTTCTATAATTACGTCCTGGCAAAGCAGGTGATCCAAAGCTGCCAGCATTGAGGCCTTCCTTGCTGGATCCCTTGGTAGCCTTGATTCTTGAAAATGAGGCGGAGGATACCTTAGAAACTCCAGTCTGTAACCTGTGGTTACAGATGCCCGGACCCAATTGTCGGGGATCTTGGCTTCCCCTCACCGGGAACCCCCTGCGATCTACTGTTACCGTTGGATCGTGCAGGCGGCCGTCGATACTGCCTGGAATTAGAGGGCCCCGAGACAGGAAAAAGCTGCCTTCTAAATGTAGGAGCCCGGAATGTCTTTTTGACCGGTAAAAGGGTACTCTTGCCATTTGAAATAGTCTGAATATATTTATCCAGATCCTCTCCGAAGAGTCGTCCTCCATGGAAGGGAAATCCTGCCAGAAGCTTTTTGCATGGGGGTTCTGCCGCCCAGTTCTTCAACCATAAGAGCCTTCTCATGTGTACCAAACATAGTGATAAACGAGAAGCCTGCTGGATGGAATCTTTTATAGCATCTACCGCAAAACACAGAGCTCTGGGAATGTCAGCAAACTCTTCTGCTTGTTGGGTAGGCATGTCTTTTAACATCTCTTTTGTCTGGTCTTTTAATGCCTGACAAACTCCAATTGCAGCTACCGCTGGCTGTACCACTGCTCCTGCCGTAGCAAAGGATGCTTTTAAAAGTGTTTCTAATCTTTTATCAACCGGATCTTTAAACATATGTATGTTTTCCACCGGGCAAGTTAGTGATTTATTCACACATGAGATGGCTGCATCCACTACTGGGAGCCTCCATTTCTTGGAGAATTTTTCCTCCATGGGATAAATGACCGCAAATCTTTTCGGTGGCAGAAAAACCTGTCCGGCCGTACCCAATCCCGAAAGATCAATTCCTCCAAGAGAGGATGGACCGGAAAAACTGCGTTGCTTAACGGGGCTCTCAAAGAGCCCAGAGAGGATACCGGAGGAACCTGAGGTTCTGGCAATGGCAAACTAAATGCCGAGCGGACCATGTCCGTCAAAGACTGTACCCACAGTCTCTCTGTCTGGGAGTCTGAAAATGGTTCCTCAGAGGTAGACCCCTCCATCCCTGAACCCTCTTGGTTCAGGTCCAGTTGATCCTCCTGTGATTCTAATTCCTCCGGAGAGAGAATCTCAGCATCTGAGGATACACCCCCTGGTGATGGGGATCTAACCCGTTTCTTACCAGGAATAGCTCTAGCGATCAATGCTGCTATTCTCTCTTCTAGCCCCCCTAGGGATACGGCTAGCATCTCCTCTGTGATAAACACAGGGCTGGGCTGATCTGGGCCAGCCTCCGCACCAGATCCCCCTAATGGCTCATCCAAGGCGCTTCTTAAATTAATAAGCTGCGGGGAAAGAATCGGCATATCAGAATCAGAAAGGGAACCCTTTTGTTTTTTGGTCTTTTTTGTACCCTTTGACCCCGAACCCTTGGAAGCCATAATACAAAATCGAGGGACTCCGCCCACACAACAGACTGTAGTGGCCAGGAGTACAATTCCAGAGTTTAGGGGAGAGTAGATCACTAGTGTCCCCAAAAACTGATGGGCCCGTATGTTGGTCTTTTCTCTTTTTTTTTTTTTTTTTTTAAATAATTATATATTATACCTTATATATTGACCATATACAATGACCCTAATTTAAGTTTGCCAGCCTCCAACCTGCTGTCAAATAAGGGGGATCTCTTGGCTTAACGATAAAGACATTGGGACAAAGTCCACATGTACTACCCCTCTTCCGCCACCGGGAGTCACTGTTCTGCCGCCCTGCGTCCTCTCCTTGAAAAAATCAGCCTCAGACTGAGCCCTGACAAGGCCTGCTGTCTATAACAGCACAAAGGCGCGCCCCTGTATGACGCTGCAGGCCCGCCCCCCCCCGCCCTCCTGTCTGGACGGCGCGAAAAACGTCAATAAGACGTGCGCGTGCACGCGCGCGCGCGCGTACCCGGATACAGGAAGAACATGGAGGAGCCGCGCTGCTGGAGATCCAGGCACGCAGAAACGGGCGGCAGATTCAAACTCCCGGCCAGGTAGGACTCTCTCAAGGCCCCTAAGGATCCTTACTAGCCCTAGGAAGAAACAGCAGGTTAGCTAGCAACACCTTTAGACAGGGGGGCCTAGTGATGGGGGAGAAAGGGTGTCATCCTGTCTCTTTTAGACATAGTGATCACGGTTGCCCATGCAGAGCATACTCAGGCTATCCCCCCTTTTAGGTTACCCCGGGGAGCCTGCTGTCGAACCAAGTCCCGCAGGCTCCCCCTTACCTGCTCCATGCTGCAGGATGTTTGACCAGCAAACTGATCCAGTCTTCTCCCATCTCCGTGGGTAGCGTAGTAGACCTTCAGGCCCTGGGGTCCTATGAAGGTACCCACTGTCCTGGACCTATATAGCACCCTGGCAAAACAGGAACCTTATGGTTTTTTGCAAACTCCAAGTCCTGGGCCCAGGGTCCAGCCCTCCAAAGAGGAGCATTATAGGCAAAACCCCACGGTTTGGGGCCCGGGTACTGTCCACTTTGGCACTGAGGCTCCTTGGACAGATCCGGTTAGGCCGCCCTTAATCCCAAAGGATGTGGAGCAAAGCTATTCCGTGACCAACACCTAAGACACTGGCGAAAAAACTGAGGGACTCCCTCTAGGGGAGGGGGTTATATAGGGAGGGGACTTCCTGTTTGAAGATTGCCAGTGTCCACACCTGAAGGTACTCCATATAACCCACATAGTAATGAATATGCCGCTCTGTGTCCCGTGATGTACGAGAAAGAAAAAACACATTTATTTCTGTCGCAAAGCAATAAAGCAAAAAAAAAAAAAAAAAAAATTACACACATCTGGCAAATAAAAATGTAATCAAAATAAAAACAAAAAAGCCAGGAAGAAAGCAAAAAGGAGACCCTGCTGGTATTTGAAAAGACAAGGGTCCAACAAAGCAACACTGACGTCTGTCAAGACAAAATAAATTCGATTAGGGGCACCATCATTTCTTCTTCCCTTTACTCTTCCCTGCAGTCTTCCCTGCAGTCTTCCCTGCAGCCCAAGTCCTCGGGGGCTGGGTTCCTGGACGCAAGGTTGTGGCAGGAGCCAGAGCAGGCTCAGGAAGAGGAGGAGCAGGAGAAGGAGCAGGAGAAGGAGCGGAAGGGCAGAGGACAGGAGTGCCGATCAGCCCAATGTCAATGTTGTCATTGAGCTTGCCCAGTGTGGCCATGCTTATGGCCTTAACCACTTCCCGCCCGGCCAATAGCCGATTTACGGCAGGGAAGTGGTTATGAAATCGTGATTAGACGTTCTCAAAACGTCCTGCACAATTTCATGCCGAGCGCAGCCGGCGGAGCCTCGTTACCACGTGATCAGCCGTGTACAATCACGGCTGATCACGATGTAAACAGGAAGAGCCGCCGACGGCTCTTCCTCACTCGCGTCTGACAGACGCGAGTACAGGAGAGCCGATCAGCGGCTCTCCTGACAGGGGGGGTTCGGCTCTCCTGACAGGGGGGGTTCGCGCTGATTGTTTATCAGCGCAGCCCTCCCCTCGGATCGCCACACGGACCACCAGGGAGTGCCCACACTAGACCACCAGGGAACTTAAAAATAAAAAATAAAAAAAAAGGACAAAAAAAATAAAAAATTCAGCGAGAAAAAAAAAAGGGGCAGTAAAAAAAATGATGCCAATCAGTGCCCACACATGGACACTGATTGGCAACATTGATCCATCAGTGCCACCCCTCAGTGATCATCAGTGCCACCCCAGTGTCTGTCAGTGCCACCCCACAATGCCAATCCATGCCCAGCGCCCACCTATCAGTGCCCACCTGTGCCGCCTATCAGTGCCCACCTGTGCCGCCTATCAGTGCCCACCTGTGCCGCCTATCAGTGCCCATCAGTGCCGCCCATGAGTGCCCATCAATGCCCCATACCAGCGCCGCCTATCCGTGCCCATCAGTGCTACCTCATCGGTGCCCATCAGTGCCACCTCATTGGTGCCCATCAGTGCCACCATATCAGTGCCCGTAATTGAAAGAGAAAACACTCATTTACAAAAAAATTTACAGAAAAAAAATAAAAAAATAAAAAATCGCAGGAGGTGATCAAATACCACCAAAAGAAAGCTCTATTTGTGGGGGAAAAAAGACGCCAATTTTGTTTAGGTGCAGTGTAGCATGACCGCGGAATTGTCATTCAAATTGCGACAGTGCTGAAAGCTGAAAATTGGCTTGGGCAGGAAGGTGCGTAAGTGCCTGGTATGGAAGTGGTTAAAGATTAGTAGCTCGCAGCGCACACGCTGGCCCGGCTCCAGCTTTTGGAGCTTGGCCGCGATGAGCGCTCCAAAGCCCTCTTCTTCACTGGGTTGCTCTCTGATGGCCGCTGTTGCTTCACGGAGCATGGCCTGGGTCTCCTCCTCCATTTGCATGAGTCTCCGGGCCCTTTTTGCGGGAGTGCGTAGAGGAGGGATCTGGGAGATGCAATCTCGCCGGCGTGACTCCCGTCTCCCCGTGGGGCCTGCCTCCTCCTGTCTCCCCATGGGGCCTGCCTCCTCCTGGCTTCCAGTGGGCTCTGCCTCCTCCTGGCTTTGCTCTGTCTGTGTATGAAAAAAAGGGACCTAGTTAATTTGTTGTCCTCATTAATCACACCCATTTCTAAAATCCTGACATATGCCAATTGTCTGCAAAAATCGTTTACACACAGGGCACACATCCCTAATTTTGTGGCCCCTTACCCAGCTACAGATACGTGCCCCCTAGAGGTGGGGGGTTGATGTTGGCTGAAATTGCTCAGTAGGGGGCCTTTCCCCAAACTAAAAATGGATGTTTTTTTGGGGGGGTGGCCAAAATGGAAATGAACAAAGGCTGTTTCTCATCTGCGACTCCTTCCCGGTGTATTGTGTTTACCCCCCTAGTGGCGTACCCGAAATTTACACACAATCATTATGACCTGTGCATTTATGGATTTTGTCCCCATTCTGTTTTGCAGCTATTGCCTAGTGACATGTTCCTAATTTTTGCTGCAATCATATATAATTTTCAACACTTGTAACATCAATTTGTCAACATTATTCTACATTGCAGTTCATAATTTGTTAGTAAAATGCAATACCTGGCTCCATGGGTCACAATCTGGGTACTCCAGGAACTTGGACTCTTCCTCCAGGCTAGCCTGCTCTTGCCTGCAGGGAAGATTGGAGTACTGACTGCAGGGAAGAGGGGCCTGTCTCCTTGGGGGAAGGGTCGACATGGATGGCCGGGATTCTATATGGTCATCCAGGAACTGCAGCTGATTATAATACCACAGGTTTGGCCTATATACGGACTCAGCTGCAGCTCCTGATCAGATTGAGGCCTGGACTAATGACCGTTGGGTCCTGTAGGTGCCCCTAAATCGAATTTATTTTGGTCTTCACAGTCTCAGTAGTTGCATTTGGGACCCTTGTCTTCACTAATACCAGAATGGTCTCCAGTGCTTGCTTCCTGGCCTGTTTTTATTTTTTTTGTTTTTTGTTTGCCAGAGCACTGGCTGCTCCCTCCATCTTTGGATGAATTCACTAAAGAATTCTTGCTCCTTGAAAGCCTCCATGTTGTCTGCATGTAAAATGGAAAATAAAAACCTAGTGTCAGTGAAGCTACTACTAAAAGCTTTAACACCATATCTTCTCTAGCACACATCATCCACTGTTCAATAATATTTATGTCCAAAATACAGTTACATACCGTCGTATTATTCGATCGTGACTTGCGCCTTCTTCCGCAGACTGAACGTCGCTTTCAATGACGTCGGATCCCTTTAAACACTGCGCACGTGTGACGCGACGCACACGTGTGACGCGAGGCATACCCCGCCCCTGACGTTCGGTATCGTCCTTTACACGCCCCTTTCTCTAACTTTTTTTGGTGGGTGTCATTTCTGGAGGAACAAGCCCGGGCAAAAAATATGGCAAGCTCAAGCCAGGAGGCAGGCCAGGGCCAGACCAGAAGAAGCTCCAGGCGGAGGTACAAGGCTTCAAACATGGCTTTCAAGGAGATGATGGTGACCATCTTTCTGCAAGAGGACTATGATGGCAAGCACGGCCCTTACCTGCATCCCAATAAGTTGAAGGCGGACATAATGGATAAAGTCATTAGGAGCCTCAGGCAGAAATTTGGTCAAAGCAGGAGCAAAGAACAAGTCAGAAAGAGGTGGTCTGACCTGATGAATAGAGAGCCAGAGCAGCTGCAGCGAATAAAAAGAATGATTCGAAACAAAAGTAAGTAATTTTGATGTGGCCTCATTTTTGGTGTTTGTTCTTTGTGCCATGTGCTTCTTTCAGGTTGTACTGTATCTGTTTGTGCTCACACTAAAATTGGTTGTAGGAGTAGTCTATCATTCGTCGCTTTTTGTACCAACGACGATCTTCATGCCTAGTTCCCGTGGACAAATCGGAGTGCAATCACTGTATCCTCTAAAAAGAGCGTATTTGTATGATTGCAGTTTGAACCTACGACGACTCCTACGAGTTATTGTTCTCAAACATTAAAGTTGTGACATCTTATGTTTTTAATGCGACATCAATTGTGTTTTTTTAATGTAGATGTGTACCTAGTAGATGTGAATAATTAATAGTAATAACAATACGCAGAAAAAGGAGAGTGTGCTCAGCAGTGGATTCTACACATGTGGACTCTAGTTGTATTTTGAATTATCTTAAATCCCTCTAATTTTTTACCTTTCTGGTTTCCCTTTCTTTAATTTCGTAGGGCGTAAGGAAGCATCAAGGCAGGACTCAAGTACTGATCAAGCAACACCCCCGAGGGATCTGGATGAAGGGGAAGCTGCCACCACATCCGGTAATGTATCAGATAACAGATACACAGGTAATGTAGGTGTAGGATTACTTTTTATTAATACATGGTTTGCTCGCACGTTTCAGGAGCAAGTCGTGCTGGGTCAGCACTTGATAAGGACACTGCACCTTTCCTCATTCGAGAAATATGGTCCTGCGCAGAACAAATTGAGGACATCCAGCTAGCATCCAGACAAATCCTGGAAAATCCAAAAAGGGTGGGACTTCAGCTCAAAAATGTCCTGGATGTTTTGGGGAGGGTTTAAAGTATTTTAAATGTTTTTTATTTATGTTTTGTTAATGAGGACAAAACTATTTTATAGTTATTTTAATCACCAGAAAAAAAAAAAAAAAAAGATTGTGTTTGTTTGAATCACCAGAAAAAACAAAAAGGATTGTACCCGTTTTCTTGTTCAAATAATTTGAAAAATTTAAAAAATGGTCACTTTCACAATTGTGTGGCTTGTTATTTTATATGAATGCTGACCTTAAAAATTTGTTACTGCTGGTAACATCAAACAATGATGGATATTTAGACCATTCAAAACACATAACACTATGATAACCTAGGAGGCAATGAAAATACACAAACATTCACAATATTGTCTAAAAAATAAGTAGACTGTTTCTTTCAAAGATTTTTATTATGTAAATCAGCCAAGATCTGGCATTGGAATGGCCCCCCTACCCATAAAATAGTCCACGTAGGCCTGGCGCACAGCACGTGCGTTTTGGGGGGCCAAGCCTGGATGGCCTGCCTCACGGGCCACATCAGGAACATGAACTGCCTCGTCAGGCAATAATGCTATATAATTGACAGATTGTCTTCTGAGATAATTATGTAGGATACAGCAACATAAAATGATGGTATCCCATTTATATTCAGCCATGTTTATGGCCGTTAAAAACAAGCGGAACCGGCTGGCCATGATGCCAAACGCATTCTCAACCACTCTTCTGGCTCTGGCCAGCCGATAATTAAACACCCTCCTCTCATGGGTGAGGGCATGTTGGGGAAATGGCCTCAGGAGGTGGGGACCCAAGCCAAATGCCTCATCTGCAATGAACACAAAAGGAAGCCCCTCTTCGTTCTCCTCCGCAGGTGGCAATCCCAGGTCCTCCCAACTCAAGCCGTTGGGCAAACTCTGTCTCGGCAAAGACACCGCCGTCCGACATCCGCCCATTCTTCCCAACGTCTAGGTATAGAAATTCATAATTGGCAGAAACCATCAGCACGACACTGTGGAACCCCTTGTAGTTATAAAAATGGGATCCGGAATGGGGTGGTGGCACGATGCGGACGTGCTTGCCGTCAATAGCTCCTCCACAATTTGGAAAATTCCAGCGCTGGGAGAATTCCGCTGCCACAGTCTGCCATTCCTGTGGTGTGGTGGGGAACTGTAGAGAAACCCAAAAAAATGTATTCAAACAAACATTCCTAATAGAATATCCAAAAACATTCTTGGATCCTAAAAAAAGAAGATTGTTAAGTTCAAGTATTATTGACCGAATCAAATTATAAAGAATTACTAAGCATATTAATCACACCCTCTGATGGTCACAAAAAACAAAATAGGGTGAGGGGGGCCCAAGATGAGTTTGCGACCTTGAAACATTTCTCTTAAAAATGAAAGGGAAATTGGAAAAGATTGGGGGGGAGGGGGAACTACAATAGGGAACAAAAATCAAGGGGGATATAGGGACTAGGCTAGGTGGGCTTGTACATTACTCAAAAATATGCATTTAAAGGACACCACTTACCTTAATATAGTCCTCCTGCAAAACCTGGATTATGGCACAACAAGGTGTCCGGGATTATGAGGCCCAGAGCCTGGGGGGAGATGCCCGTCGAGAACTTAAAGTCCTGAAGACTTCTCCCTGTTGCCAGGTACCGCAAGGTGGCAACTAGCCGCTGCTCAGCAGTGATGGCTTCCCGCATAACGGTGTCCTGCCTGGTGATATAAGGCGACACCGAAGCCAAAAGCTGCTGGAATACGGGGTTAGACATCCGAAGAAAATTCCTGAAATCAGGGTTATTTTCTTGGATCTCCCGCAGCAGAGGCATATGAGAGAACTGGTCCCTGCGAAAAAAACAGTCCTTGGCCCACAAAGTCCTTCTCGCCCTCAAGGACCGGAGCCGGGAAGCAGCACACATCCTAACAAGATGCAAAGCACGCTCTCGGCGACGAGAACGTACCCGCAACATAGCTAGAAAACGGTGGTCAAATCAGATCGGACTAAAAAAAAACGCACTGAAAAACAGAAAGGCCTCTGAAGAACGACCTGCAAAAATAGGATTTTTTGTGACAGCTTACCTGTAAAATCCTTTTCTTGGAGTACATCACGGGACACAGAGCGGCAATCCATTACTATGTGGGTTATAGAGTCTACCTTCAGGTGTGGACACTGGTGTAATTAACTACACAGGAAGTTCCCTCCCTATATAACCCCTCCCATACTGGGAGCTCCTCAGTTTTTGTAGCAAAGCAATAAGTGTCCCAATATCCCCAAACAAGAGGGGCGGGAGCTCTGTGTCCCGTGATGTACTCCAAGAAAAGGATTTTACAGGTAAGCTGTCACAAAAAATCCTATTTTCTTTATCGTACATCACGGGACACAGAGCGGCAATCCATTACTATGTGGGATGTCCGAAAGCAATGCTTACTGAGGGGAGGGAGACACAAACAACGCAGGCCACCATCAGATGTAAGGATCTATAATGCTGCAAGATGCATACTGCGCCAAAAAGCTGCATCCTTTTGCCCTCCTATGTACATCTGACAAGAATCAGTGAACCTAAGCACAGACGCCAAGTTGCGGCCCTGAAAATCTGCGTCATAAAGGCTCGGTAAAGCATCGCGCATAAAGCGCTTACTATCCTGGTACGGAACACACCCCCCCCCCAAGAAACAGGGGGAGTCCCACTCTCCGAACCACAAGCCTGAATAATACCCTGATGAATCAATCTTGAAAACAGTTGATTTTAGACGCTGCCTGCCCCTTCCTAGGGCCTCCTGGTAGCGCAATAACATCAGCTTTCCGTATCCGAGCAGCCGCTTCAGATAGGCCTTGACCCTTCTACTCCAAAGGAGAGTGTAACCATTTTAATAGCTGAACTGAACACTGCCTGCCCACATCTAGGGTCTTCTGGCAGCACAATAAAAATTCAGATTTCTATATCTGAACCTTCAGATAGATATTTAACTGCTCTCATCTCTACTGAGAGAAAGCAACCTTTCCTTCCGAAAACAAGGTTTTGAAAAAGGGGGAGGTAAGAATATCTAGATTCAAATGAACACTAGATCCTTCTAGTAAATAAGGCTGGGTGAGGATTAACATCACCCTACTAGTAAGAATAAGTATGGTTTTATACCAAGAGGTTGCCAATACTGAAACTCTCTTGGAGGCTACCACAACCAAGAACACCAATTCCCTTGTTAAAGGATGAAGGGAAATATGGTGCATCGGCCCACAGAGCTGACCCTGTAAGCCGACAAAACTAGAGCCAATCCTCCAAGCACAAGGGCGACTAAACTAGTGGACTTATGCGCGTCACCCCTTGTATAATGGCTCGGAACAAAGAGTGTGAAGCAAGCGACCTTTGGAGGCAAGGCCGAGATCGGATCCTTGATGTAACTTAAGGCTGGCTCCGTCTCCTTTCCAAATGCAGGAAGGCAGGAATTTTATCTTTGACAAACTTCCAAGGATGCCACCATCTGTTTCATACCAGGAACATGGGCTCTCCCGATCCTGGGATATCTGGTCCTGGAGGCCAGCCTTCCTGTATGAATCAAGGAAGTGCCGTTGATTCTAAAAACCCTGATCCTGAAGAATGTGGGCTAAAATAGCCAGACCATTAATTCACCTGTTGCACGACAGGATGTAATACCCCCTTCGAAGTAGGCCTGGACAAGATGTAAGGGACCGTGGGTCCTCTACTACCACCCCTACTGTCCCTGCACAGAAAAGGTCGTCAGGGCTATGCCGGAGTAATCAGGCCAGCTTCCGCCATCCTCTAATGTTGCATGGAAGCCACAAACGCCGCGGCACTGGGGGGAGAGACATAACCAGTGACCACTGGTCCCACCTGATTACTAACACATCTGCCCCGCATGCGGGTGGATCCCTTGTCCTTGACCTCAAGCTGTTTAATTTCTTGTTGAGCCTGGACGCCAATACATCTTATGTACAGGGTACTATTTCTGTGGCCCTTGGTCAGGAAAACAGTCGGGGTGTAGAGGTCCTTCTCCTGGAGACACTTGTTGACGGCTACAGCGAATCGCCTGCCAATTCTGCATTTCATGAAATGACGAATGTCAATAGGCAAGGCACAAGCTCCTCCTTGGTAAATTAAGTAAATTACTTAATATGGTATAGTCTGATTGAACTCTGACCGAACCAACCAGCCCCTGAACGTTCAGGCCCCTAAGCCAGATGCTCCATCGGTAGCTCTAGCTGACAGATAAGGCTCCCTTGGAGCTCGACTACTTCCCCTGGGCCAAGGTCTCTTCCTGACCTGGCAAACCCTTTAGTTAAGAACCACCAAGAGGAATTCCAGCCTATCTCTGGGACCGGTTCTTTGGATAATGCTAGGTCAAGATCCACTCCTTCTAGGCCAACACAATACTGTTTATAACAGTCCTGAATAAAAGTATAGGGAACTGTCTTGAATGAAGCAGCATCTTCTCTAGTGCCTTAAGCAGAAGGCCAAAAGTAAGGAACCGTTCCTTCCCGTAACCACCTAGACCAGCTTTCTTATAGCGATGGTCTTGTCTTAGGCCAAAAGTACTCTCCTGGTGCAAAACATATCCAGCTTCTTGTCAATGAAGAATGTATCTTTAGACTGGAATCCTAACCCAGGAGATCCAGATACCTGACCATGCTGGACACCCTTAGGTCCAGCCATGCTGCTGACTGATCCATCAGCAGGAGTCTGCTTCCGTATGCCATTACTGCTATACCCTGGGCCTACAGACCTGCTAGAGGCGGGCCCTAGCACCCTGACAACCCAGACACGGAGGCTAACCCAAAAGGGCAAGACCACCAACTGGAGATAGTGCTGTTCCCCTGCACAACGCAGACAACCTCTGCAGTCCCAAGTAAATAAACACATATGCAACTGGCTCCCCATATGTGTATGTGGCAAGTGTTAAAGCCATATGCCTCAATGGAAACGTGTGTACATGGCAGTGTGTGTTCATGGAAGCATGAAATCATATAAATATGTCTCACGCCAAACATGCATATAGCATGTGTGCTCTGGAACGAGCATCCTTGCAAGCAAGCAAGCATGTGCTATAAACGTGTTATGCAACAATGTGCAACATGAACCCATGCAGACACGCATCTCTATGCAAACACAAGGCATCCTGTATTGCTTAATTAAGCCACCATGTGCAACTTTAAAGTAACCATGCATGCGATTCAGCATCTTCCATGCGATCAACATCTTATGCATTTTAAGCACTACTGTGCGGACAAGAACCCTTTGTGACCAAGCACCCCTGTGCGTTCCAACATCCTTATGCACCCAAGCATCTTAATGCGACTTTAGGCATTTCTGTGAAACAAGCCTCTCTATGTGATCAAGTATCCCTGGGTAATCTAGGACTCTGTTGATCCAACAACCATGTGTGATCCAGCTTCTTTTTGCATTCAAGCATCTTTAAGCGATCCCTTTAGGCCCTGAGTAATCCAGGACTTGGGTGATCGGGTAATCCCGTGAGATTCAGCATTTTTATGCCTTCAGGCCTCTTTATGCGATTCTAGGCATTTCTGTGGGAACAAGCCTCTTTGCGTGACCAAATATCCTTGGGGAATCAAGGACTTGGGTGATCATGTAATCCTGTGTGATTCAACCTTTTTATGCATACAAGCATCCTTTATGCGATTCAGCATTTTTATGCATACAAGCATCTTTATGCGACTTTAGGTACCTTTGTGGAAACAAGCCTATTTGTGTGACCAAACATCCTTGGGTAATCCAGGACGCTGATGATCATTTAACCATGTGTGATCCAGCATCTTTTTTGCATCCAAGCAACTTTATGCGATTTTAGGCCTTTCTGTGGAAACAAACCTCTTCTGTGTAACCAAACATCCTTGGGGGAAACAAGGACTTGGGTGATCAGGTAATCATGTGTGATTCAGCATTTTTATGCCTACAAACGTCTTTATGCGATTCAGCATTACAAGCATCTTTTATGCGACCTCTTTTGTGGAAACATGCAGCACCATATAGACAGAAACATGTATGTTTATGCGATCCACAATAGAATCTGCTCTGTTACTTGTTTTTATCCCACATGCATTCCAAACTCATGTATGTTATGCAACATGCGGACTGGTAAAGAGGAAATTATCCTCTGCAGATGTGCGTTTCCTCAATTAAGAGACATTAGCAATGTGTGCCCGCAACTGTGCATCCCTCCGATGCATTTGGTTAGCCTGAAGCCGACACCAGGCTGAGGATTATATGGAGGTCTTACTAGCCACCTATAGGAAAACCTCTCTTTACACTCCAAGGAGAAGATAGAGGTGTAATCAGAACCTGTAGGGCTTTTGATAGCTTCTCCTTGTTAGGCTGCAGCTCCTGTCCTCTGACAGTGAAACTTTTATCCCCAAGCTTTCTAATCCCTTTGTTTCAGGATTAAAGTAGGAAAAGGGTGACACCCCCTTTTTTTTTTTCTTGCAAAACACAAAACACATGCAGAGTGATTGCAATGTTGGGGGAAGGCTGCATTGCCTGACAGGTCTGATGGCTCAATCTATGAGCTGTTTAAGTCTCTTCAGAGGAGAATAAGGGTTTACCAGGTTCAGGTGGCGATCCCTCTTTATATTCCTACCCCTGACCTTATTCAATGGGGAGACCAAGTCCTAAGCTAAAGCAGAGGCACTTAACCCAGGTGCATCAAATAGCTGAATTTAGTCTGACACAATGCCTGCTAATCTGCACAGCTAGATGCGAGTAGGCGTCTTAGATGAATCTGTATCCAACTCACACAAGGTGCTTACGTTTGTGTCCCCCTAGCTTTACAGAGCTCTGACATCCGGGCCCTTTGAAGAGCCTTCTCTGCGACTGCACTGAGCCGGTGAGCACGTGCAACATGGTAGAGCCTGAAGCGGAGGAAGTGGGACACAATAGATCAGCTAACACTTAAGCTTCCGTTTTCTGGAAAGCAAAAACATCAGGCATGTCTTCTACTGCCCATAGTAGTGAAAACACAGATAAGACTTGCAACTACTCACGGAAGACAATCCTTTGTATAGGATTAAGGGCATTTTTTTTTTTTTTTATTTATGTACCGGCCCCTTCAAGGGGAGATATATAGGTACTGCAGCCATCCTGTCTAACAGACATGGTGGGCCAGGCTGCATGCCGGCTAGGGGAGGTATATGGGTGCCCTGAGCCATCCGGTCTCAGAAGACATAGTGGTTTACATTGCCCATGCATAGAAGCATAATATAGGAGAGACCCAAGTCCCCCACGGAGGACCTACTGTCGAACCAAGTCCCGTAGGCCCTCCTCTTACCTTTTCCACGCTGCAGGGTATTGCCAAGCAAGAGGCCCAATCTTCCCCCTTCACCGTGGGTATTGTCCTAGACCTTCAGGGACCGGGGTCCATGGCAGGAACACCAACTCCCCTGGACCTATATAGCATCCTGGCAGCAGAAAAAACATTTGGTCCTTAGAAGGCACAAAGTTCTGGAACCAGGATCCAGCCCTCTGCAGAGAGGCATTATAGGCTAAACCTCGTTCTTCGTACCGAGGCCCGGGTACCGTCCACTTTGGCTATGAAGCACCTTGGACGGATCCGGATTTATGGAGGTTTTTTACATCCAGCATGGATCCCTCCAGTGGAGCTCCTAAGAGCACATGTTCACTCGTGACCAACACCTTAGACACTGATGAAAAAACTGAGGAGCTCCCAGTATGGGAGGGGTTATATAGGGAGGGAACTTCCTGTGTAGTTAATTACACCAGTGTCCACACCTGAAGGTAGACTCTATAACCCACATAGTAATGGATTGCCGCTCTTTGTCCCGTGATGTACGATAAAGAAACAGTAACGTGCAAACAAGAATGCACTGCCAAAACAGATACGATCTGAAAACAAGCACTGTAACACAGATACGAACACAAAAGCACAAACTGCAAGACAGAAAACGTTTTTTAAAGCACGAAGACTGAAAAGCGCGAATCGTCTCAAACTTTTACTAACACGCAGCAACACAATATCAGCAAAAGAGGCCGTCTTCCGCATGGAAATGACCCTTTATAGTCCCGTCGTACGTGATGGACGTCATCGCGCACTGCTCGAGCTTTTGTGAAAAACGATGGTGTGTACGCAACGTCGTTTTGGAAAATGAAGTTTGAAAAACGTAGTTTTTTTTCATGAGAGAAAACTTCGTTTTTTTCATCGCAAAAAGTGATCGTGTGTACGCAGCATTAGTTCCTACTGAAGAATTATGATAGGCGATTTTATGACCTTCCGGTGTCCTATAACCCTACTGGGTTCAGGTATAGGTGATGTCTCTGGCATGTCCCCTGAATGTAAAAGAACTGAATTTTTTGCAGTCGGACATCCTTTTCCTTCCATGTGCATGGAAAATAAGGTCTGAAATAAAAGTGACACATATATAATTAATATCACAGATATACAGGTCATAAATTTGTATTTTGAAGGGTAGCAAGCTCTAGCTTTATATGGGATAAAAAAAAAAAAAAACAGGAAGAAACACCCAGCCTTCCCTGTTGTCTTTTCTGATATACAGTCACCTGTAAGATAGAGAAGACACAAACCAAACTTAAATTGTGTATTTCTAATATGTAATAAGATACCATATAACCTAAGCAAAGAGAAAGGACACAACTTCAAATGTGTGCGTCTGATGCTTAATATGTTAAGGTCATACCTCCAACAGAAAGGACACTAGCAATATGGTGTTTTTCTGAGAGATTCAACACAGAAGACAGATCCCTTCCACTGCTTTGTTTTTCTGATGTATAACAAAGTAAGGCAATAGATTCAAGACAGGACGACAAGAACAACTTTGGGTTTGTGTATTCCTGATACCGAACGCAGTACGGTCATATAATTAACAGCAATTATACTAACACCTATTGTGCATTTCTGACGATCACACAAATGCATTCGCATAACCAGTATGACAACAGAAAAAAGACATGCAACATCAGATGTGTACTGCTGGTGCTAGACTACCTGGAGACATAACCAGCAGAGAGTGGCACTAACACACTTCTGATGAACAACAGGGTATAGGACAAAAACAGAAATGTTACCAATAATATAACATGTGCATTTCTGTTTAGCAACACCACAGTCATATAACCGGCAGAAATGTCACTAGGAAAAACTCAATGCTGTGCGTTTCTGAATATTAACAGTATACAGTCACTGAACCCACAGAAGCATCACTCCCAGTAATACAATGTTGTGCATTTTTGATTAGCAAACTTGTACAGTTATATGACCAACATAAATGTTACCGATAACTCAATGTGTTTAATAGCAAACTTGAAGGGTCATCTAATCAAAAGAAAACTCAATGCAGTGAGTTTCTGAACAGCAACTGTGTAGTCAGGTAACAGACATAAATATCACTACCAATAATACAATGTTTTGAGTTTTTGATTAGCAAACGTGTACAGTCATAACCAGTAGAAATGTCACCCTCAGTAACTCAATGTCATGCATTTATGATAGTGTACAGTCATGTGTCTGACAGAAATTTCACCAACAGTAATTCAATGCTGTGCGTTTCTGAAAATCAACCTTGGAGTCGCATAACCCAAAGAAATGTCACTACCAATAATACAATGTTGTGCATGTCCGATTATCAACCTTGTAGAGGTTATATGATAGAAGTGTCACCAACAATTCAATGTTATGCATTTGATAAGCAACAGTGTACCATCACATAGTCAATATTATGCATTTCTAGTGAGCCATAAGATAATTATAACAGAAAAGACACAAGACAAACTTCCAATATTGTGCATTTCTGATGTGTGGTCAGACCAACAATCTATCCTAGGCATGGCCTGCACTCCAGATACGAACCCTTCACCCACCAATGAAAGAACATGGTAATTCCAAATAATGGAAGTCTGAGGTGTGTGACTATACCACAGTAGTGGTAGCTGCTATTCTACTACTGCATAGGTCTGAGTAGGTGTAGCTGGTCCACACACAGGTAGGAGCGAGTCCACGCCTTTAAGGTCTTAACGAGCACAGACCCAGATATTTAGGGTCCTTTCACACTAGCGGACCGTTTGTCCATTACAAGTCCGTTTACGGACTTGTAATGAATCCCTATGGGAGCGGCTCTGTTAGCGGATGATGCATCCGCTAACGTCCACCAGATCCGCATCTGTTTTTTCGGACGGAAGAATGTCCTATTTTTCTTCCGTCCGGCCAAACGGATCGGATGCAAACGGACAGACGGTCCGTTTCCATCCGACTCCCCATAGGGGAGAGCGGAGGAGAGACGGGGCGGTCCCTGCACAGTGTGCAGGGACCGCCCTGTCCGCCGACAGCTGAGCGGAGACCCCCCCGCTGAGCTGACGGACACACGGAGTGGACCGAAAAATGGACCGCTCCGTGTGTAAGGAGCCTAAGTCTCTCAGGGAGAGGTGATCACAATCTTAGCCTGGAGGCAATCAGACACCTGTAGGGCGTCACTAAATACAGGCTAGTTTACCTAGCTTTAACAGAGAGGTTTGCACCAGGAAACCCTCAATTAATGGTTGCAGGCTAGATTATTATGCTTCTCATACAGCCCTAAGGTGGTTTGTAGCCCAAGCCACAAGAGGTTTTGATTAACTCTTACACACTGAAAGATATAGCAGCAATGCAAGGAGGAAATGCTAGGTTGGAACTTGGGGAGATGTTGCACCTAATAAGCAACCCCCTCAAGAATAATATGTTCACTAGGGTGCCCCACCCTATGGGTAAAAGTTTAGGAGGCAGGCTTTGAGAGGCTAAAAACATCTCAAAGCATCATCATAAGCTACCTGCCAGATTCATAGCAGCTGGCTCTGATCCTTTAGGGATTGATGTAGTATTAAACGCCATGTGTTGAGCATTACTCAGCCCCCTATATAAAGTTATTCTAGGGGCTTCTGTAATCTCATCAGTGGCCTATATTGCCTGCAGGAGTCCCTCCAGACCCTCTAGGGTGGAGGAGCGTCTCCTTAAAAATGCATCCCCCTGAATTTGGTTTAACAGGTCTAGATCCAACTGCCCCTCTGAGCTGTGTTCTGCCTGGCTTTCCATATCCTCCTTGTCCTCTGCTTCCTCTACCTGGGCTAGAGGGAGTGATTGTGAAGGGGGGGGGGGAGGTTCACTAGATCCCATTCAGAAAAGGCTTTCCTGGGAGGATGTGCCTTCACTAGGGATAAGCTCCTCTATGTCAGACCCTGGGTTACTGACTGCCTGGTGACTTCATGGAAAGTTTCGACTGTTGCCGGCCTTTCCGTTTACATAGATGAGAGATGTTACCATTGCAGCAGCTCCTTTCCCTGCTAAATTAATGCATTTTTAGCAAAAGGGTTTTGAGTGGGAGTTTATCCTTATAGTACCCACATTTTTATTTTTAGCGGAGCTATGCCCTGTAGCAGCAGGAGGCGTTTTATCTGGGGCCTCCTGGGTTCCGCTGGGGGGATTCTGTAAGACAAGAGATACAACACATATGCATAACATAACTTAGTCTTCCCTTAAGACTGCTCGTTTGTACTGGGGAGGGGAAAGGGTAAGGCGAGAAGTGAAATCTAGATCCTGTTCTGGCTGGCCCTGGGACCTCAGACCCCGGAAAGCCAGGAATTCTCACTCCCCTTTCCTCCTCCTTTTCCAAGGGGGGATTTTGTACTCACCAGTCCCAACTTGGATCTGCCTGCAGTTGCCTTCCCTTCCTCTTGTTCCATGAGGAGGTTGGCTGTGTCCTGGGCTGCTGGTACAGCAAGCCGACCACTTCCACCACCACTCTCCACGCTGTCTCCCGGCGTCCAAACACTTCCTGGTTGCACTGTGACCTCGCTCACTTCCTTTGATGCGGTTCCTCTTCCTCTGTTCAGAAAGAGGCTTGGAGGCTTTTTTGCATCACAGCGATGGCTCGCCCTCCCTGCGGCTCAGAGCGCTGGTGCACGCCTGGGGCGACCTGTGAGATGGACAAAGCCCACAGGTTAGTTCAGCCCTCCCCGGCCTCCCTAAAACCTGTCTCAACAGAGGTACCATTCGACCCTCCCCAGTCTTTAGGTCTTTCAAACAAAACATGTCGCTGTGTTCGGGAGAAACACAATCAATACTGGGGATCAAGGGGAAGGGTGGGGACTTATAACAAGCTGTCAATTGATTGAGTTTCCTGTGGGGAGGAGCCCTCTTCTCTCAGGTGTACCTTCTTGGAAGGCGATAGGAGAAAATCAGTTAGTTGCAGCCCTAATACAATGCTTTTATTTACAAAAATACTGGAGAAGCTGGATCCTTTAAAAAATATCAGTAAGCAATCTCAGCCATTTTGTATTCAGAAGGCGCTGTGGCCCAAAGCCCAGATGCAATTAGCCGGCTGCATGAGAATTTTCCAGATGTCCCCTATGTACCCAATACAGAGGTCAACCCAGTATAGGTGTTGTGCCTGTGATAAATGTACGACAACCATTCATTGGTCCACCTGTCCTGGCCAATCAGGACTCTGCATCAAGGATTGCTACTACACCATAGTGGCACGGCACAGTCTAGGGCACGGCACAGTCTAGGGCACGGCACGGCACAGTCTAGGGCACGGCACGGCACAGTCTAGGGCACGGCACGGCACAGTCTAGGGCACGGCACAGTCTAGGGCACGGCACAGTCTAGGGCACGGCACAGTCTAGGGCACGGCACGGCACAGTCTAGGGCACGGCACGGCACAGTCTAGGGCACGGCACGGCACAGTCTAGGGCACGGCACGGCACAGTCTAGGGCACGGCACGGCACAGTCTAGGGCACGGCACGGCACAGTCTAGGGCACGGCACGGCACAGTCTAGGGCACGGCACGGCACAGTCTAGGGCACGGCACGGCACAGTCTAGGGCACGGCACGGCACAGTCTAGGGTACGGCACGGCACAGTCTAGGGCACGGCACGGCACAGTCTAGGGTACGGCACGGCACAGTCTAGGGTACGGCACGGCACAGTCTAGGGTACGGCACGGCACAGTCTAGGGTACGGCACGGCACAGTCTAGGGTACGGCACGGCACAGTCTAGGGTACGGCACGGCACAGTCTAGGGTACGGCACGGCACAGTCTAGGGTACGGCACGGCACAGTCTAGGGTACGGCACGGCACAGTCTAGGGTACGGCACGGCACAGTCTAGGGTACGGCACGGCACAGTCTAGGGTACGGCACGGCACAGTCTAGGGTACGGCACGGCACAGTCTAGGGTACGGCACGGCACAGTCTAGGGTACGGCACGGCACAGTCTAGGGTACGGCACGGCACAGTCTAGGGTACGGCACGGCACAGTCTAGGGTACGGCACGGCACAGTCTAGGGTACGGCACGGCACAGTCTAGGGTACGGCACGGCACAGTCTAGGGTACGGCACGGCACAGTCTAGGGTACGGCACGGCACAGTCTAGGGTACGGCACGGCACAGTCTAGGGTACGGCACGGCACAGTCTAGGGTACGGCACGGCACAGTCTAGGGTACGGCACGGCACAGTCTAGGGTACGGCACGGCACAGTCTAGGGTACGGCACGGCACAGTCTAGGGTACGGCACGGCACAGTCTAGGGTACGGCACGGCACAGTCTAGGGTACGGCACGGCACAGTCTAGGGTACGGCACGGCACAGTCTAGGGTACGGCACACAATCCTGCAAAAGGGTCTCTAGGGAGGTTTAGTCAGGAAACTTAAATTTTGAGATCCTAAAATCAAAGGCTAGACAGATTGTTCTGAAAAAAGTGCCATTAAGCCAATGCTATGAAAAACTCATTACATACTTAACAGAATGTACATGCACTCACAAAGCCACATAAAAAACATTCATTTTGCATGATACCTGTGATCCAGCACCCTCCATTTCCCCCCATTGCTGGGTAAGTTTGTATACCAGCTGGTGTCACATTTTTAGTTGAGCATGCTCAATTTCAGTTTCCTTTCCCTTATCCATGTACCCACATGACAGGCATTTGGGGGAGCCCCATGCAGGGGGTTAAAGTTCATCCATTAAACTGACGCACATGCGTACTAATCTCTGGAATTCAAGGGAAAGTCACAAATCTAAACCTGCAAAATCTTTTTGCCGAGCCACTTGGAATGCTGGACAACTCCTAATGATCCTGCCTTAAATAAAGTTCATGAGAGGAGCAAGGAGTTCAAAAAAAGTCAAAAATTTAAGTCATGCCCTTGCACCGTTTTCAAGATTATGCTCCTACAAGCCAACATCTAGCTCTTGTCTCTTGCTGCTATCTGTATTTTTGCCATTACTTTTTACAGACTGGTTTGTTTTTCAACTACTCTCCTGCATGATCCCAACCTGCAATCTGTTAATCTGGCTTGTGTACTGACTAGGCTTCTGCTCATTTACTTATCTGCTTCTGGACCCTGGCTTGCTCAGTTGCTGGTGGACCAATTCTATAGACAGCAATTTTTTTCCTTACATGTCAAAATCCATCTTCACCATCAAGAGATTTAAAGATCAGTTAGTAGTTAGACTCTGCACCTCAGATGAGCCCATGTCCACTGCCAGAGCAATTTGCTTCTGTACTTATCCAGCTGGTTGCCTCACTGCTATAGCTACTAGTCTCAGAGTTTGACTCCAGAAGGTGACAAAGAGTCGCTCACCTTTGCCTCCTCACCTTAATTATGCATCATTAAAGTAGAAATTAACTTAATGAAAAGAATGTTAAAAAAAAAACAAGCTTAACCACTTAACGCCTTCTGCACATATACGTCGGCAGAATGGCACGGCTGGGCACAAGCACGTACCTGTACATCCTCTTTAAGTGCCCAGCAGCGGGTCGCAGACACTCGCCTGCAACTCGATCCAAAGCTCAGTGGCCACGGGACCCGATGGCCGCGAGAGTCCCACAATTGGTCCCCGAAGCTGAAGAATGAGTAGAGCTGTGTGTAAACACATATGTAAATGGGGGGAACCAATGTGCAAAACCACACTAGCCAGGGCACTCAGAACAGACTAATTTAAAGGCTATTAATATTATAGTACACAGCAGCCACAACTAGATAGTGCTCACACATTGATAACAAGTTAGAATTGAGGGGTGTAACTGCGCTTGCCAAAACTACAAATACATCAGAGAAAAACAAAAAGCTAAATCTAGCCAGTAATTCAAAAACAGAAAAGTGATAACGCTTGCCAATACACAAAGTAATGGTTTGAGAAATAAAAATAACTATCTTGGGTATTCATGAAAATGTTTTATAAATATTAGAGCCTCTAGGATAAAATACATAAGTATTAAGATATAAAGTACCATCATCCTGTGAATCTAATTATAGATAGATGGGTCCAAGGTCCCCAGACCAAAGAACCCAGAACAAACGGAGGGCCAGTGGGACTGTTGCGGTACCGATAAGGTAGCAAAATCGATATACATGAATTAAAACAAAGTTAAGTTTATTAAATACAAAGCAGTAAAATTACACATAATTAAAACAGTGATAACCATGCACAACACCATTAGAGGATCCCTGCTAGGGGGATAATACAGTGGGTTGGAGGTCACAGAAACTCAACTAGTTTTGTGGCGTAGCCACTTCATCAGGAGCATATCTAAAAATAATGATAGTAAAACAGACAATGAAAATCACAAAGGGGAGACAAAGCAATATAAAAGCAATCAGGGGAACATAAAGCTCAGTCACTTACCTAAAAGGCCCACTGAGCGAAACACGGCGAGGGTGGCCAGGCACAGGTCCCATGTGGTGGCCATGGGAGGGCATGAGTATGAGGACCTACTTGGCGAATATAAAGATGAAATTAATATCTGGAGCCACGTCATAAGTATGGGGAGGGTGAAGGAAGTGGTGCCGCACGCGTGATGACGAAGGGGTGGTGAAAAAATGTGGTAGGTGTTGAGTGGTAAATACAGGGAACAGGCCATAGAGCAAATGGGGGTAGAGAGGAGAAGAAGAAACACCGGGAAGAGGGGGGGGGGGGGGAAGGGAAGGAAAAGGAGGGGGGCGGGGAACAAGGAAGGGTACCAGGAGAGGGAAGGGAATGGGGATGAGGAGTGGGGGGGTGGAAGAGGGGGAGGAGAACAGAGGGAAGGGAATGGGCAGCTGGGAACAAGGAAAGGTGCAGGGAGAGGAAAAGGAATGGTGATGAGGGGTGGGGGTAGGTAGTAGGAGCTTGGAGGGGGGGTGGGGGTAGAAGAGGGGTTCAAAGGAATGCAAAAAGGAAGGTGTATTGTTAGTGAGCAAGGAAAAAGATACATACAGGGGTCCTGGGTAAAGGAGCCCAACTGAAGCACGTGTAGGAACGCGTGTACGCCACAGGTAATGTGGTTGGTTAGAAGAGGGATCGATGGTGATCCCAAAAAGGCATCAAGGTAATGATGCTGGCCAGTGTCACCTAGTGAATAAGTTATTGAAATAGGGATTATATAAAAATAATCATAAAGGGAGAGGTGGGGAGGGGAGAGAGATTTGAGTAGATGGCAGGCTGGATAAAAGATTTAGTAAAGGCTAAAGGAGACTTACTGAAGGCTGGGTAAAGCCGCAGCAGTTCCCGAGTCCAGCATTGGTAAGGCTAGAGATCAAGTGGTTCTATTGGTATGTCCTCCATCCGGCGTGACCGACGACTGTGGATGATAAACCGCGGCACAGAGAGGCCAGGGGGTATGACGTCAGCGCAAGTATGCACACACGTCATATTCCTGTGTCCTCAACATGAGGGCAGGGACCCGCACTGTGATATATATAGGCGAGTGGCTCGGTGGAATGGCACTGCAAGTCTGAACAAACAGGCATTGGATCACCAAAGGGGGGCGTGTCCGTATCACCCAAGCCAGCCCACAGTCGGCAGGGCAAGCGGCTGAGCCCAAGCAAAATACATAATTGGCATGTTAAATACAACTTAGAAGAGATAGGCATAGGATATGAACAAGTTAATGAAAAAATGTGTATGTGTATGTATATATATATATACACACACACACACACACACACACACATACATACGTACACACACACACACACACACACACACACACTAAGTGTCTAGTCTGTAACTAGACACAAAGATGGACCAGAGCAGTGCCTTTGAGTGTTGGGACTGAGGTACAAAAATTAGACCTGTAGGGGTATAGCCGCGTGTCCCACAGTGTAATCTGTGTGAGATTGTGGCATCTATACCAGGCTAAGTGAGTATTCTCAAGGTGGATAGGGATGCAGAGGCTGCCCCCGCAGTGGTAGTTTGCATTGGGGCAGACCTGTGCATTGAGTCAGGGGAGTACCTGGGTTGCCCTGACCAGTCTGGGAGTGAATCAAACTGAGGGGAATGCAAACCAAGCATCTCATGCCAAGACTGCCCAAAACTTGTCACAGGAAAAATGCTTAAAGCGGAAGTAAACCCATCGATCTAAGTTTCAAAAATCAGTTACATTTCCAGGATGCCGGGATTGCCAACTGTCACATTGGTTGTGCTCTCAACCAAACTGCCAAACCATCCAATGGCTGGTGTCATAACTGATCACATGTGCAGCATCATGGCAGTTGAAGATTAAACATAGGCCAAGATGGCAGCTTCCTTGCCTGAAAATGATAGGTGGGTTTACTTGCACTTTAAGTCACAACTATTGAAAGGAAAATATAAAACATTAATATGAATTACATAAGAGGCTACTTCCCCAGAAACCTGGCCGTGCCCCCCGCATTCCTCCCACCCAACCACTTTAGTTTTCTGGGGAGTAGCCTTTTATGTACTTCATATTAATATGTTTATATTTTCCTTTCAATAGTTGTGACTTAAGCATTTTTCCTGTGACAAGTTTTGGGCACACTCTTGGCATGAGATTATTGGTTTGCAATCCCCCTTAGTTTGATTCACTCCCAGACTGGTCGGGGCTACCCAGGTACTTCGACTCAATGCACAGGTCTGCCCCAAGGTGTGGGGGGGGGATGTGGTGTGTGTGGGGTGTGTGTGTGGGGGGGGGTGTGTAGTTTAAATATTTTTCATTAACTTGTTCATATCCTATGCCTATCTCTTCTAAGTTGTATTTAACATGCCAATTATGTATTTTGCTTGGGCTCAGCCGCTTGCCCTGCCGACTGTGGGCCGGCTTGGGTGATACGGACACCCTTCCCTGTGGTGATCCAATGCCTGTTCGTTCAGACTTGCAGTGTCATCCCACCGAGCTGCTCCTCGCCTATATAAATATCACAGTGCGGGTCCCCGCCCTCATGTTGAGGACACCGGAATATGACGTGTGCGCGTACTTGCGCTGACGTCACACCCCCTGGCCTGACATCTGTGCTGCAGTTATCCATGGTCGGTCACGCCGAATGGAGGACATACCAATAGAACCACTTGATCTCCAGCCTTACCAATGCTGGACTCGGGAACTGCTGCGGCTTTACCCAGCCTTCAGTAAGTCTCCTTTAGCCTTTACTAAATCTTTTATCCAGCCTGCCATCTACTCACATCCCTCCTTCTCCCCTCCCCACCTCTCCCTTCTTTATGATTATTTTTACATAATCCCTATTTCAATAACTTATTCACTAGGTGACACTGGCCAGCATCATTACCTTGACTCTATTTTGGGACCACCATTGATCCCTCCTCTAACCAACCACATTACCTGTGGTGTACACAGATGTTCCTACACGTGCTTGTCGGGCTCCTTTACCCAGGACCCCTATATGTATCATGTTTTTCCTTGCTCACCAACATACACCTTCCTTTTTGCATTCCTTTGAAACCCTCTACCCCCACCCCCCCTCCAAGCTCCTACTACCTACCGCAGGGATCCTCAAACTACGGCCCTCCAGCTGTTGCAGAACTACACATCCCATGAAGCATTGTAAAACTGACATTCACAGACATGACTAGGCATGATGGGAATTGTAGTTCCTGAACAACTGGAGGGCCATAGTTTGAAGACCCCTGACCTACCCCCTCCACTCATCCCCCATCCCTTTTCCTCCCCCTGCACCATTCCTTGTTCCCTCCCCCCATCCTTTTCCTTCCCCCATCGTTCACCTCTTGCCCACATTTCTTCTTCTCCTCTCTACCCCCGTTTGCTCAATTGCCTGTTCCCCCGTATACACCACTCAACACCTACCACATTTTTTTCACCACCCCTTTGTCATCACGCGTGCAGCACCACTTCCCTTACCCTCCCCTTACTTATGACGCGCCTCCAGATATTAATTTCATCTTATTCTTTATATTTGCCAAGTAGGTCCTCATATACACATGCCCTCAAATGGCCACCACATGGGACCTGTGCCCGGCCACCCTCGCCATGCTCCGCTCTGTGGGTTTTTTAGGTAAGCGACTGAGCCCTATGTTCCCCTGATGTTTTATATTGCTTTGTCTCCCCTTTGTGATGTTCATTGTCTGTTTTACTATCATTTTTAGATATGCTCTTGATGAAGTGGCTACGCCACAAAACTAGTCGAGTTTCTGTGACCTCCAACCCACTATCATCCCCTAGCAGGGATCCTCTAATGGTGTTTTTCATGGCTATCACTGTTTTAATTATGTGTCATTTTACTGTTTTGTATTTAAGAAACTTTACTTTGTTTTAATTCTTGTATATCGATTTTGCTACCTTATCAGTACCGCAACAGTCCCACTGGCCCTCCGTTCGTTCTGGGTTCTTTGGTCTGGGGACCTTAGACCCATCTATCTATAATATGAAAATGTTTAACTCCTAGTCCTTAAAGACCCACCAAACATCAACAAATGAGGGGGATGAAAGTAGTGATTTTAGTGAGAACCAAAATAAAAATGGTGTGAACAATCATCTTGCAACATCACTCAAAAATGGGTAAATACATGACCACAAGGTCCGCCAATAAAATTTAAATATATGGAGAACGTGAACTAACATGCTTATTAAAAATATATAGTAACACAAAATAAGTCTATGAAAAAATACTTAATCCAAGTGGTCAAAAAATATATGTGCTTCAGCATAAGATTTCCAAAGTGCATAGTGCCACAATGTTAACAAAATAAGATACAAAATAAAGTGCTTAAATTAATAATTTCCAAAGTGCATCAGTGCTTGTAAATGATATCTGAAGTCCACCACAAGTTTCCACAGTAAAGCTGTGCAAATAACTAGTATTTTGTTTCCACAAGCCTCTCACCTTAAGGCTAGATTAAGCCTATAATTCTGCTGGCTTACCAAGCACAGCAGATTCCACTGTTGCTTCAATCTCCTAGCTGCAGATTCCCAAGTCACAGCATTAACGCTCCCAGGATGGATGGCACTTAAACAGTGGAAACTCCATAGTGTAAAATGTAACAATTTTAGGAAAGAAATAACACTCACAGTAGGGCAGTGTAACAAACGGCATAAGCATGTATACAGGATATCGCCACTCTCGGCCACGAGTGGAGAGGATGCCACCGACGGCTCTCCTTCCTGACGCGGTGTGTGGCTGTACGCCACTTAGTCATAGGATAAGGGAGCCGTAGGTGTATTGGTGACTTAGCTACCTCTGGACAGTTGTCATCACACTCCCTGGCTGGACAATATACCAAAGGGCCAGCTTCTAAAGATTAAGAAGAAATTGAACCAAGGCGGATGTATTTCTGAAACAGGCAGATTTCATCGGTAAGAGGTTTGCGGAGAAGGGCTACAAATAAGATTTTATCAAGAAAATACAAGATGTTGCTGCTCTGGCAGGAGATGAATTCAGGACTCAACAAGAATACTTTTGCCGGGGGGAGTGCCCTTGATCATGGACTATAGTGTGCAACACAAACAAGTTTAAACATCTGTAGGAAGTATTGGCACATTGTGAAAGCTGACCGCCACTTGGCATCCATACTCCCAGATAAACCTTTGTTTACATACAAGAGGGCTCCCACTTTAAGGGCTATGATGGCATAACATGTATTGGACCCCAAGAAAAGTGTCATTTTTAATGAAAAAGGATACTACCCATGTAAGACATTTTTCACATGTAGACATACGAACGAGTAATAAGAAAAAAATAGACTTTAAAATCTTGTTTTACAGGGAAGGAGTACAAAATTAAAGATGTTATCCCCTGTAAGACAGAAGGGATAGTCTTAGAATGTCTGTAAAATCCAGTATGTAGGAACTAAAAAGGGAGCTCTAGAAAAAGACTACACGAGCATACACAAAATATATATATGTATGTATAATATAATATGTATAATAAACATAGCTTATCCCGTCACTATGCTCGTTGCCCTAATAAAGACCCCTCATTAAGGGTATGGGGCATAAAGTATAAACCCCATTGGAGTGGCGACAATAAGGTACAAAAGATCAGTCAGGCAGAAACTTGCCGATTCATGAATAAAGTACTCCAATACCTCATGGGCACAACATTGACCTTGATCTTAACTGTTTTATTTTCAACAGTTTACTGTACTCCTTTTTAAGACTACCTGAACAACCCATTCACCCGTACCCATGTGTTCGTCTCACCCCTTAACCATAAATAAAGACTCCAACATGTTATCCTTGAATGGACGTAGGGGTCGGCCACAGCTTTATTTTTCTTTAACCATAAAACATCTGTTTAACCTTTAATACCATCTCAAGGTAAGATTACCAAAGGGGAAGCAACCAGCCAGCCGCCAGTCTAAACCGACGGGCATAATAGCCTTCCACCATTCCTTTATTAATATTACCGCCAGCTGTGACTTAATAAATATTTCACATCATAACACGAACAATGCCTGTAAAACCAAAGCCTTAAAACCGTAAGTACGGCAATGACCACCGTCATACCTTCCATACAAAATCCGCTTGCTCATTTCATTTTTTTTTTTTAACACCTGAAAACTGTTTGATAAAACGGGAAACAAGGGGCGGGAAGCTCACTTGCTGGGGGGCTGCTGCGGGTAAGAGGAAGAAGGTGGGAGGGATGCCCACCTTAACCTTGGTCACATGCCCTCCCCTAAATGCCTCCCCCTGTGCATCTTCCATTGGTCCTATCTGCTTTGAGAACCACCCTCCCAGAAGATGAGGGGGGAGGAGGGGAACTAAAAGGGGGAGAGACTCATTTAACCCCTTTCCTGACTGTCCCATCTCCTCAACTAGTCTGTGGCACCTAGCCCTATTTGGGCCGGTGCCAGCCAAGAGATACACATTTTTAATATTACTACTACTTTTACCTGGTATATTTAAAAGATTTATTCTCTTTTTGCCATCTTTTAAAAGTATTGATGTCCATTTTTTGCCCATCATATATTTTAATATGATCTTTTATTATGGTCAATTACTGCCATAATCTTGCATGTTTTAAGTTTGGATACATTCTCAATCATTGTGCTTTTATAGCAATTGGCCTAAATGTAATCTTGTTGTGGCCATGGCATTACTCATGGGGTCCTTTCAGTACCCAGCAGAGGGGGTAGTATTACCCTTCACCACTGGGCACTTAAACCCCCTTCCTAACCAGACCAATTTTCAGCTTTCGGTGCTCTCACAATTTGGACAATTACTCAGTCATACAACATTGTACCCATTTGAAATGTTTGTCCTTTTTTCACACAAATACAGCTTTCTTTTGGTGGCATTTGATCACCTTTGGGTTTTTTTTTGCGCTATAAAAAGAAAAACGACTGAAAATTCTGTAAAAATGAAAAATCTTGTTTCTGTCATATTAGCAGGTTATTTCTCACACACAGCATATGCATAACACAAATTACACCCCAAGACACATTCTGCTATTCCTCCCGAGTATGGCGATACCCCATGTGTGAGACTTACACAGCGTGGCCACATACAGAGGCCCAACAGGCATTCTGGAGCACACAGGCCAATTCTGACATTTCTCTCCTACATGGAAAAATCAATTTTTGCTAGAAAATTACATAGAACCTTAAACATTATATATGCTTTTTTTAGCAAAGACCCTAGAGAATACAATGGTGTCCGTTATATTTTTTATCTTGCATTGTATTTTCGCAGACATTTTTTGAACGCGTGTTTTAAAAAAACAGTTTTGTGCTAAAAAAACAAACAAAAAAATACAGTAAAGTTAGCCCAATGTTTTTGCATAATGTGAAAGATGAAGTTACGCCGAGTAAATACTTAACATGTCACCCTTCAAAATTGCGCACAGTCGTGGAATGGCGCCAAACTTCACTACTTAAAAATCCCCATAGGCGACGCTTTAATTACTTTTATTGCTTACATGTTTTTAGTTACGGAGGAGGTCTAGAGCCAAGATGATTGCTCCCGCTCTAACTTTTGCAGAGATACCTCACATGTGTAGCTTGAACACCGTTTTCATATGTCGGTGGAAATTACGTATGCGTTTGCTCCTGCATGCGAGCACATGGGGACAGGGGTGCTTTAAAAAAAAAAAAAATATATTGTTCATTTTACTTTATTTTCTTGATTTTGACACTTTTTTCCCCAAAAATACTTTATCACTTTTATTCCTATTATAAGGAATGTAAACATCCCTTGTAATAGGAACATAACATGACAGGTCCTCTTTACAGTGAGATATGGGTCAATAAGACCCCACATCTGTGGTAGAGATTTTTCATATACATCTTCATATAAATCTTATAAATATGGATATGTCATTCTTTTACAAGGTTTTTTTATTATTTATGAGACTGGGGAATGTCGATTGTCCTGTATTTATTAGTCAACAGAGTGACTCATTGTTAGAATTCAACTAACAAAAGGCTTTCAAACCTATCAACGGGATGGGGATCTGATAAGATGTGTCCCCTCATTGAAGTACAGGAATATCCGGCCACCTCCTGTTTGAAGACCACAGGGGGACTGTGTTGATCAGATAATACTAGGTGTGTGTGTATATTAAAAAAGGGGTCCTTTCATCTCTGGATTACAGGCCACAATAGGACATTCCCAACCTTGGAATGCTGGGTGGAAGAGTCCTTAAACTGTCATTCTGAAAAGACACATATTCAACCAATCATATTAGTGGGGTTTTTTCATGCTTAAGAGCAGGAGATGTTACATCTGAGGGGTATATAGGAGACAGTCCTAGTATGGACGAGGGGCAGACTGAATCATGATGGAGGAGCTGACCTAGCAGCCTGGTGATGTAAATTCTCTGTCTCTGTCCTTCTCTGCCCCTCTTTCTCCCTCTCCATGTATGTCTCTCTGTCTGCCCCTCTTTCTCTCTCTGCCTCTCTCTCGCTGTCTCTCTCTACAACTTACTATTGCATATTGTTAAATCCTCTATAACCATATTCTTATTAATATCATGTATGTTTTATCGGTATTCAGCAGTATCCTCTGTTTTGACAAGTAATATCCTTTACGTTATGGATGTAAATATTGGACTACAAGTGTCTTCTCGCTATCAATAAATGTAATCCTTTCTCTTTTTCACACCCCAATCGCTTGCTTTAATTTTTATATAGACAAAAAGGTTTTTATAGCTTATATTAATTTACGTGTATAGTTAAGATAGCTCTAACACATCTCACCTCTAGGCTGGGAAGACTGAAAAAAAAACCTGGCATCGATTGTAGCGGTGAGTCTAAAAGCACCGGAGGGTGTCAAGAGGGGGGGGGAACATATTGCAGAGTACCGCGCAGGGTATTGCTGGGATGGATGGCTGGATCTGTGACTGCAGTTGTCACAGGTCCAGCCCTCAGGGCTGCTGACTCTGCTCTCCCCCTCTCCTCTCACTGTACCGATCGGTACAGAGAGGAGGAAACGGCGTCATCACATGACGCCGGTTTACAAGTGATCGCTCCATCATTTGACGGAGCGATCACGTGGTAAACAGCCGCTATCAGCAGCAATTCACCGCGATCTGTGATGCGCTGGTCTTCTAGACCCGGCGCTCACAGATAATTCCGGGAGTGCGCCCCAGGGAGCGCACGAGTTAAGGATTCTGGGAGGACGTCCCAGGGACATCCTCCCATAACAACTCGACCACACTGTAGCAGCATTTTCTCTATAGCACGGTCAGGTGGTTAAAATCGTTGTTACATTAAAATCTGCTGTGTTTGGTAAGCCAGCAACATTATAGGCTTAATCTAGCCTTTAAGGTGAGAGGCTTGTGGAAACAAAACACTTGTTATTTGCACAGCTTCACTGTGGGAACTTGTGGTGGACTTCTGATATCGTTTACAAGCACTGATGCACTTTGGAAATTATTGATTTAAACACTTCGTGGATCTTGGTTTACATTGGAGCACTATGCACTTTGGAAATGTTATGCTGAAGCACATTATGGTGTGTTTAATAAACTGAAGTTTTTTCTCCGTTCAGTTCGCTGTCCGGCCTTGTCCAGTCCGGCATCTGTCTGCAGATTTCATGGTGTCAGGAGGAAAATTATCTCCTCTGCAGCCGGTTTAATAAACTGAGAACTTCAGTTCTCAGATGGTGAACAGAGTTGAAGTTTCTCTGAAAACAACCGAGATCTGTGTAAAAGTGGGTGGACTGCCTGTAATCTTGAGAGATTATGGTGCAGTCGAGTTCAAAAAGTGAAACTAAAGTTTAAAAGAACATGTAATTAATGTTTTCAGACATGTGATAGATCGATTAAATATGGTATGTGTGTATATATCTATATATCTATCGAACTATTGTGCGCACCCTCTGGACGTGAAATTCCTTCTTTTTTTATTACTTACAGTTTTGGTGTCTTGTCAGGCATCCATCAGCGGCCTTGTCCGGTCCGGCGTCTGTCTGCAGCTTTCATGGTGTCCACCCCGCTGCTCCCGCGCCGTCTCTGAGCTGATCCCTGCTTCCCGCGCTGTTTGAACACCGCCGCCGCCATATACCGAGCGCAGTACACGCGGGCATGCTTGGCCACACTTGGCTCCTCTCGCATAACCGCAAGGGGAGTCGAGCCTGGCCGACTGTACCTGAGTACTGCGATCGGTATATGTCGGCGGCGGTGGGAGCCTTCAAACAGCACAGGAAGCAGGGATCGGCGGCTAAATTCAAACATAGCGCGGGAAGCAAGTATCGGCGTATATCGCACACCCATGGTTTTGCCCTGATTTTAAGGGCAAAAAAGTGCGTGGTATACATGTATGTATATGTATATGTATATGTATATGTATATGTATATGTATATGTATATGTATATGTATATGTATATGTATATGTATATATACACACACACACACACACACACACACACACACGTGTATATTTTTGTTAATATTCATTTTAAACCCACTGGTGTTGATATTAGTAAGAAATAAGCCTCCTTCCTTTTATCACAGCAGCTTCTCTCCCAGATTTTCCACCTCTAAGCTGGTGAATCTGAAAGGGAGATATTTCAGTGGAAGAGCTGTGAAATCTTCAGATCACGGTTTATTAAACTGGCCGTTTTTGACAAAACAGCCATGTGCTGTGATGTGATGTTAAGTGGAGAATGTGTTCTCTGCTCCTTAGCACAGTTTATTAAACCGGCAATGCTCTGTGATAAGCTGTGATCTCAGCTTATCACGGTTTATTAAACGTACACCTATATATTTTTTGACCACTTGATTAAGTATTTTTGAACGAGTGTGCACAGAGAATTATTGTGTCACTATATTTTTTTTAATGCGCATGTTTTTTTGACTTGCTCACTATATTTTGATTTTATTGGTGGACCTTGTGGTTCCGCACACGGACTATATAATTTATTTTATATTTGTTTGCACTTAATGGATTATTTATGTCATGTATTTAACCATTTTTTGAGTGATCTTGCAATATCACATGGTTATTTACACCATTTTTATATTTCGGTTCTCAGTAAAATCACCTTTCATCCCCCTCATCATTTGTTAATGTTTGGAGGGTCTTTAAGGACTAGGAGTAAAACATTTTCATGAATTTATGCAAATATTTTGATTATTTTTTATTCACAAACCGTTACTCTGTATTAGCAAGTGCTATCACTTGTTTTGAATTACTGGATAGCTTTATCTTTGTTATTTTGTCCATCTATGATGTATTTGTAGTTTTAGCAAGTGCCATTACACCCCCCCAAATCTATTGCGTGTCAACACAGCTTCCCTGTTCTTCACTGTAGCGCTGTCATTGTGTGTTCCCTGATATAGGGAAACCGTAAATGACGTCACATCTAGCCCCGCCCCCCTAGTTAAGACCTATGAGGTCACACATAACCACTAGGGTTGCTGAAGGGGGTTAACTCCCAAACTGCAATTGTCATTTTCACAGTAAACAATGCATTTATATAGCATGTTTTGCTGTGAAAACACTTGTCCCAAAAATATGTCAAAATTTTTCCATGTGTCTGCCATAATGTCGCGGTCACGAAAACTATATAACTATCCCTTATTCTGTAAACACTAACTTTTACGCAAACAACTCGATAAACGCTTATTGCGTTTTTTTTACTAAAAAAGGTTGAATACGTATCGGCCTAAACTGAGGAAAAAAAAATGTTTTTATATATTTTTTGGGGATATTTATTATAGTAAAAGGTAAAAAATGTTGTATTTTCAAAATTATCGCCAATTTTGTTTGAGAGCCAAGTCACACTACTGCACAATTGTCAGTTAAAGTGACGCAGTGCCGAATCACAAAAACTGTCCAGGTACTTAACCACATAAGACCCAGACCAAAATGCAGATCAACATGCTGTATCATTCAACAGCAAACTTGGTTCAAAGGGTTTTGTGCCCTCAACTGGGAAAATAAATTTATATTAAACTTATAAGCGAGAAATATATAGCTATATATTCTAAAATACATGAATATTGATTTTTTTTTTGGAAGGCAGCTGACTCCCCACTTGAATGTTAGTCACCAATATTGTCAGGTCCATAAATATGACAGACGCAATTTCTAATTTTTTGGCTCTATACATCACCACAATGGATTTGAAATGAAACGAACACATGCTTTAACAGCAAACTTCCAGCTATAATTTGGGGGCATTTACATCCAATTCAGGTTAACGGTGTAGGAATTACAGTTTGTATATATACACTTCCCACTTTAAGGGACCAAAAGTAGACAATTGGCTGCTCAGCTGTTCCATGGCCAGGTGTGTTATTCCCTCATCCAATTTACAAGGAGCAGATAAAATGTCGAGTTTAATTCAAGTGTGCCATTTGCATTTGGAATCTGTTGCTGTCAACTCAATATGAGATGCAAAGAGCTATCAGTGAAGCAAGCCGTCATTAGGCTGATAAAACATAAGGCGTGGCCAAATCAACTGTTTGGAACATCCTTAGAACGCACTGGTAAGCTCAGCAACACCAAAAGACCTGGCAGACCATGGAAAACTGGTGGATGACCAAAGAATTCTTTCCCTGGTGAAGAAAACACCCATAACAGTTGGCCAGATCAAGAACACTCCAGGAGGTAGGTGTATGTCAAAGTCATCAATCAAGAGAATACTCCAGAGTGAATACAGAGGGTTCACCACAAGATGTAAACCATTAGTGAGCCTCCAACAGTAAGGCCAGATTAGAGAGTTTGCCAAACAAAGCCCACAGTTCTGGAACATCCTATGGACAGATGAGACCAAGATCAACTTGTACCAGAGTGATGGGAAGAGTATGGAGTAGGAAAGGAACTGCTCATGGTCCAAAGCATCCTACCTCATCAGTGAAGTATGGTGGTGGCGTCATGGCATGGGCATGCATGGCTGCCATTGGAGCTGGTTCTCCCATTTGTTCATGTTGCGACTGCTGACAAAAGCGGCAGGATGAATTCTGAAGTGTTGCGGGCAATATTTGCTTTTATTCAGCCAAATGCTTTAAAACTCTTTGGACGGTGCTTCACAGTGCAGATGGACAATGACTCGAAGCATACTGCGAAAGCAACCAAAGAGTTGAAGGGAAAGAAGAAGTGGAATGTTATGCAATTGCCAAGTCAATTACCTGACCTGAATCCAATTGAGCATGCATTTCACTTGCTGAAGACAAAAAACTGAAGGGAAAATGCCCAACAACAAGCAGGAACTGAAGACAGTTGCAGTAGAGGCCTGGTAGATCACAAGGATGAAATCCAGCATCTGGTGATGTCTATGCGTTCCAGACTTCAGGCTGTAATTGACTGCAAAGGATTTCCAAACAAGTATTATGTGGAAGTTTGATTTAGGATTGGTAATCTGTCCCATTAATTTTGGTCCCTTAAAAAGTGGGAGGCACATATACAAACCGTTGCAATTCCTATACATTTCACCTGATTTGAATGTAAACACCCTCAAATTAAAGCTGAAAGTCTGCAGTTAAAGTACATCTTGCTTCATTTAAAATTCATTGTGGTGCATAGAGGCAAAAAGATTAGAATCGTGTTGATGTCCTAATATTTAGGTACCCAACTGTATACTTCAACATGTTTGACAAAGGCACCAACAGATTTTGTTTGTTAAAAAACTTTTAGTTATAAACCTTGGTATTAAGGTAAAAAAATGCTGTGTCCGGCCCCCCAGTTAACTTACCTGAGCCCCGAATTTCCGAGGGGGCAATCACACGAAGTGCTCTCCATGGCCGATTGGCTCCTACTGTTAAACAAATCCAAACAAATCCAACGACACAACCGCCAGGGCAGAGTCATACACTTGGTGGCTATGCACACCAAGTGCACCCGCAAGGCAACCCCCTCAGGAGAGAGCTTCCCAGAGGGGGGGTTAGCTTTTGAGGGAGGAGCCGAGACAACGGCCATGGGACCCCAGGAGAGGGCATTCGGGGGCCACTGTGCAAAATGAACTGCACAGTGGAGGCACATACAATATGTTATTTAACCACTTGCTTACTGGGGCACATATACCTCCTTCCTGACCAGGTAAAATTTCAAATTCCGGCACTGCATCGCTTTAATGGACAACTGCGCAGTCGTGCGACGTGGCTCCCAAACAAAATTGACATTTTTTTTTCCTTTACAAGTAGAGCTTTCTTTTGGTGGCATTTATCACATTGCGGTTTTTATTTTATTTTTTGGTTTTATAGCGCAAAAAACACAATTTAGGCCGATATGTTTCCTACATATTTTTGGTAAAAAAAAAAAAATACTGGTTTGCACAAAATAGGGGACAGAATTATTTTTTACTAGTAATGGCGGCGATCTGCAATTTTGATTAGGACTGCGACATTATGGCAGACACATCGGACAGGCATGCACACGGGAATGTCCCGGATCGCGGTAAATTGCCGCTGATATAGGGGCGTTTACCACGCAATCGCTCCGTCCAATGACGGAGCGATCACATGTAAACAAACCGGCGTCATTTGATGACGATGGTTCCTCCCTCCTCTCTGTACCGATCGGTAAAGTGTGAGGGGGAGAGCGGGTGTCAGCAGCGCTGTGGCTGGATCTGACTATTGCAGTCACAGATCCATCGGTGCAATACCCCCGGCAATCATTTTCAGGCTTCCCAGCCTAGAGGCGAGATGTGGGGTCTTATTGACCCCATATCTCACTGTAAGGAGGACCTGTCATGCTATATTCCTCTTACAATGGATGTTTACTTCTATTCCTATTACAAGGAATAATCAAAACCTTTACTTTTGGGGAAAATCATGTCAAACTAAAATAAAGTAAAATGAATAAAAAAAAATTACAGCGCCCCTGTACCTGTGTGCTCGTATACAGACGCGACTGCACACGCAAGTCCCGACCACATATGAAAACAGTGTTCAAACCACACGTGAGGTATCATTGCAAGAGCAATCATTTTGGCCCTAGACCTTTTCTCCAACTAAAAAGATGTAACCAGTAAAAACATTTAAAGCGTCGCCTATGGGGATTTTTAAGTAGCGAAGTTTGGCGCCATTCCACAAGCATGTGCAATATTGAAGGGCGACATGTTGGGTATCTATTTACTCGGCACAACTTCATCTTTCATATTATGTAAAAACATTGGGCTAACTTTACTGTTTTTTTTAAAGCAGAAAACTGGTTTTATTTAAAAAAAACTTGTTCGAAAAATTGCTGTGCAAATACCATGCACGATAAAAAGTTCCAACGACCGCCATTGTATTCTCTAGGGTCTTTGCTAAAAAAAAAAAAAAAAAAAAAAAAAAAAATATATGCTTTGGGGTTCTATGTAATTTTATAGCAAATAAATTATGATTTTTCCATGTAGGAGAGGAATGTCAGAATTGGTCTGGGTGTTACAGATCACCTGATGGTGCTCCCTGCATGGTGAGCCTCTGTATGTGGCCACGCTGTGTAAGTCTCACACATGTGGTATCGCCATACTCAGGAGGAATAGCAGAATGTGTTTTGGGGTGTAATTTGTGGTAGGCATATGCTATGTGAGAAATAACCCGCTAATATGAAAATTGTGGGGAAAAAAAAATAAATCGATTTTGCAAAGAATTGTGGGATAAAATGACAACTTCAAAAAACTCACAATGTATTTCTAAATACCTTGGAAGGTCTTCTTTCCAAAAAAGGGTCATTTGGGGGAAATTGAAAAAAGGGACAGACCTAATAGGTGGAGAGAATTAGCTGCACACCCCGGTATGATAGAGAAATGGTCCCAATGGGGCTTTAAAACAGCTGGTGTGAAGTAAAGTGGCAATGCAACGTCTATGGTAAAAACGTTTTATTACAAAAGTATTTGAATGACATAAAATTTGGGGTATACAAGGAATGAGTTGCGGCAGAGTAACAAAAATTAAAATAACCATAACATTTCCAGGTAAACAGTAAAATACATAGCCTGAATAGTGGCAGGCAGATGTATAATCCTAACGCGTTTCGACCATTCGGTCTTCTGAGGGTTGTGGCTTAAAGATTTAATTGTATAAATAGGTGTATACAAAAAATATTTTTATCTGTGTCCTCCCTATGGAGTCTATCCCCTTATAAAAGGGGGGGAGGGGGTACAAAAACTCCCAAATCCACAGGGAAAATAAGGGCACAGAGAACATCATAAGTATGGTTGGTTTAAGGAAGAAATACTTTCCTCTCCCTCCCACAGTAATCAAAAAAACTGTCATCAACAGCAGCATATATTTACCCAGAAAATGGAGTTATGAAACGTCCAGGTTGGGGTCCGATGCGACAGTGGGATGCAGAGGTCCAAAGCTGATGGTACTCCCGGTCAGTCCCCCAGTATCGCCTGGTCCTCAAGGTGACCATCCAAGAGTGGCCCTCAGCCACTTACGGAGAAGCACCAGACAGAAATGATAGCACCCGGGTAGGCCCGAGGGGTGGGGAAGAGTGGGATTGAGAAGGTGGGAAAAAAAATCCTAAAAGTAAGTAGAGTAATTAGTATCAAAAGAGGCCAATTCGTTGGGTATAATTTAGTAGAAATCTTCAAAGGGTGGAACAATGGGGGTCCAGGGAATGAAGGTGAGGTGGAGGCAAACAGGGGTGGGTGGGGGGGAAAAAGGGGGGTAAAGGTGGAAACGGGAAAGGGGAATGGGCTGGGAAAGAAAAGGGAAGAGGAAGATGAGGGGACCAAAGCATGTGTGTGAGAGGAAAAAGGGGAAGGGAAAGGGGAAGATGATGGGAAATAAGTGAAGGTGATAAGTGTGTGAAAGGGGAAGAATGTGAGTAGTGTGGGGGAAAGGGGATAGACGAATGAGAAAGGAGAGGGGGGCTGAAAAATTGTGTGGAAAAGGAGTTGAGAAAGAATATGTGGGGGAACCGTGATTATTGTGTGAAAGGGGGAGTAGTGAAAAGGATAAGATAGAGTGATGATGAAGGTGTAGGAAGGGGGATGGGAGGAGTGAGTGTGAATGGGGAGAAGGGGTTGGAACAGGAAATGAAAAAACGAGGGGAGAATGGGAGATAGAACATTAAGTGAATGTAGGGTGTGGGCTAGGAATGGAGAATGAATTAAAGAAAGGTGAGGAGGTGCAAAAACAATGAAAAATGAGGAACAGGTAAGGAGCGAGGAGGGGGGGGTTTTGAAAGACCAGACAAGGGGTAATGGGATGGAGGAAAAGCTGGGATGTGAGGAGTGGGGAAAGATGGGGCTGAGGTGAAGTGTGAATGAGAAGATAGGTGAGAAATGGAAAGTGACAAAACGGGGGTCAACTGTAAATGAGGGAGTAGGAGAAGGGATGAAGGGGAAAAGAAAAGGAGAAGATAAATAAAAAAGAGAAAGAGAAAGAAATAGGAATGAGGGGTGTGGGGAATGCAGAGAGTGGTGAAAAACGTGGTGGGAGTGAGCAAAAAATGTGGAAGGAAACTAGGGGAATGGCCTTCATCCCTTCTACTCCCTCATTTACAGTTGACCCCCGTTTTGTCACTTTCCATTTCTCATTTTCTCATTCACACTTCACCTCAGCCCCATCGTTCCCCACTCCTCACTTCCCAGCTTTTCCTCCATCACATTACCCCTTGTCTTTTCTTTCAAAACCACCCCCCCTCCCCTCCTCGCTCCTTAACTGTTCCTCATTTTTCATGGGAAAGCAGATGTATACTAAAAAACCCTTAATACTCAAATAAATAACAAATAAATAAAGGACAACAGACCACTGTTGGATTTTCAAAGGCCGCGGTTGTTTAATATTGGTTTCAAATTATTGTGATAATCATTCATCAACAATACAAAATAAATAAGCATTAAAAACTCAGCATTAAAGCTAACCCAACCACTACAGCTCGGGTAGCCGACAACTCCCCAGCTAATAGCATATGTAAATACATAGGAGCTTGATAAATATGATAAACAGAGCTAGTCCCCCTTTGCAACTAAAGGGCAAAGGTGACACTACCACATAAGAAAACAACCGCGACAAGGTAAATTGAACAGAAAAGAGGGGTGGGAAAGAACACCACAGCTCTTGAATCTTCTGAGGCGAATGAGCCTGGTTTAAAGAAACTGCCTTTAAATAGCTCTAAAACAGCTGGAGTCCACTGCTTCAGACCGGTTCAAACTGGCCTTTCCCGGACTTTCTAACCAGACCACAGGAAAGGTCAGCCATAGGCCAACAAGGCCCGCCAAAACTTACCCCAGTAGAGGTCACCTGGAGTTCACCAGCTGTTTAAATGACTCACTCCCGGGCTCTCCAGGCAGACCCCAGGAAAAGGTCATCGCACGACCGCGCAATTGTCTGTTAAAAAGTGGAATCGCAAACCCCTTGGGTCATTTGCCAGCGACCTATTAATTCCAACAGCACCCAAGCCACCAGGGGAGCCATGGAACTGTTACCCCCCATCGCTTTCCCATGAGGAAAAGGAGGGCAAGAAACTGCCCCCTTTTCCTGTCATTCTTTTTGCACCTCCTCACCTTCTTTCTTGTTTAATTCATTCTCCATTCCCAGCCCACACCTACATTCACTTAATGTTCTATCTCCCATTCTCCCCTCGTTTTTCATTTCCTGTTCCAACCCCTTCTCCCCATTCGCACTCACTCCTCCCATCCCCCTTCCTACACCTTCATCATCACTCCTTTATCTTATCCTTTCTTTTTCACTACTCCCCTTTTCACACATCACGGTTCCCCCACATTCTTTCTCCAAACTCCTTCTCCACACATAATTTTTCAGCCCCCCTCTCCTTTCTCATTCGTCTATCCCCTTTCCCCCACACTACTCACATTCTTCCCCTTCACACTTATCACCTTCACTTATTCCTTATTCCCCATCATCCTCCTTTCCCTTCCCCTTTTTCCTCACACATGCTTTGGTCCCCTCATCTTCCTCTTCACTTTTCTTTCCCAGCCCATTCCCCTTTCCCGTTTCCACCTTTTCCCCTTTCCCCCCCACCCCCCTCACTTCTCCCACACCCCCTCCAAACCCCACCCACCCCTGTTTGCCTCCACCTCACCTTCATTTCCTGGACCCCCATTGTTCCACCCTTTGAAGATTTCTACTAAATTATACCCAACGAATTGGCCTCTTTTGATACTAATTACTCTACTTACTTTTAGGATTTTTTTCCTACCTTCTCAATGCCACTCTTCCCCACCCCTCGGGCCTACCCGGGTGCTATCATTAGTCTGGTGCTTCTCCGTAAGTGGCTGAGGTCAACTCTTGGATGGTCACCTTGAGGACCAGGCGATACTGGGGGACTGACCGGGAGTACCATCAGCTTTGGACCTCTGCATCCCCACTGTCGCATTGGACCCCAACCTGGACGTTTCATAACTCCATTTTCTGGGTAAATATATGCTGCTGTTGATGACATTTTTTTGATTACTGTGGGAGGGAGAAGGAAAGTCTTTCTTCCTTAAACCAACCATACTTATGTTCTCTGTGCCCCTATTTTCCCTGTGGATTTGGGAGTTTTTGTACCCCCTCCCCCCTTTTATAAGGGGATAGACTCCATAGGGAGGACACAGATAAATATTTTGTATACACCTATTTATACAATTAAATCTTTCAGCCACAACCCTCTGAAGAAGCCCGAATGGTCGAAATGCGTTAGGATTATACATCTGCCTGCCACTATTCAGGCTAGGTATTTTACTGTTTCCCTGGAAATGTTATGGTTATTTTAATTTTTGTTACTCTGCCGCAACTCATTCCTTGTATACCTAAAATTTTATGTCATTCAAATACTTTTGTAATAAAACGTTTTTACCATAGACGTTGCATTGCCACTTTAATTCACACCAGCTGTTTTAAAGCCCCATTGGGATCATTTCTCTATTTGGGGGAAATTTGTACTTTTCTGGCATGTTAGGGTCTCAAGAAATGAGATGCTGTCAGTACATCAGATGTGATCAAATTGACAAATTTTCAGTAATTGATACCATAGCTTGTAGACCCTATAACTTCCACCCAGACTAAATATCCCAATTTTTTTGTTTTGTTACCAAAGATATGTAGCAGTATACATTTTGGCCAAATTTATGAAGAAAAATTACTTTTTTTGCAAAATTTTATAATAGAAATGAAAAATTCATTTTTTTTTACAAAATTTTCGTTATTTTCCATTTATAGCGAAAAAAAACTGCAGAGGTTATCAAATACTACCAAAAGAAAGCTCTATTTGTAGGGAAAGAAGGACAAAAATTTCATTTGGTTACAGTGTTTGACTGAGTTACCGAAAGCTGAAAATTGGTCTGGTGTCAAGTGGTCAAAGCTTATTTTCGTAGGATGCAGTATGTTAAATGGCATGTCATTGTATTTCCTTTACAGTAAGAGGAAGACAAATACCCATGAGAAACACTGGGCAAGGACATCAGTACAATACAGAAACATGCAACCTCTGCGCTATGAATCTCAGCAAGTACATGCTTTTTTACAAGCTAGCAGGTAAGGCATCCTTCAACATTAGTATGAATGAGATCTTCCTCATGCTGGTTTTTTTAATCAAATAAAGATAACATTAAATTTCATGTACACACACCTCTATGATTGTTTATCCATTGTCAAGTTGTCATGTAGTCATTTAGTCATTCACCAATGAGATAATCAGTATGAGCAATGTGGGACTGTGCCCCTCTTTACTCAGGAGTGTTTAGCCTTTACAATCCAGACATCCGCAGATAGCTATGGAGGTCATTTTAGCAGCACAGCCTCAGAATGCAAGAACAGCAGCCGCACACAGCTCCCTGCGTCTGACACCCAGTTTCACTTGTAATCCAACATACACCTTTACTTTGAGTTAACTTTCTATGAAATTTAAAGCAACAGATTCCCCCTCCCCTTTCTAAGCAATGAGCGATTCCAGCAAAATCATTGCACTGCCGGAAGTCTTACAGGACAGCACCTTGAGAGATGACTGGCTCCACCTAACAGGAATCAAAAAAGGTAAAAAAAAAAACAACAACCCCTCCCTGTGCTCCTCAGTTTGAGATAAAGTATGAACCCACCAGTGCACGGGAGAAAAAAAAAACACCAAAATACAAACCAATAGAAGGTGGGAAGTAGGCCTGCCGTCCTGTAAGACTTCCCAGAAATACAGCTACCGTTAAGTTTAACTGGTACTTTCTCAAGTCGTCTTCCAGGACAGCACCCCAAGAGAGAAGCAAGTAGCTTCAGGCCTACCTTAGGGCGGGACCACTGCTTGCAGGACCTTTCTACCAAACGCCAAGTCCTGAGGTGACCGTAGCTCCACTCTATAGTGTCTTAACGTGTTCTGGCTTGACCACATCGCAGCTCTGCAATTCTGCTCCACCGAAGCTCCAGCCCTTTCTGCCCAGGAGGTTGCTAGTGACTGGAGTGTGCGCTAACTCTTGGGACTGTTTTATCAGCTTTCACATAGGCTGAGGAAATAGTCTGCCTTATCCACCTAGAAATAGAGGCTCTGGATGCCTGATGGCCTCTTTTCTGCTTAGAGAAATTAACTAAAGATGGGTGGAACTCCTAAACGCCCTTACCCTATCTAAATAGACGTCTAACATCCAGACAAATGAAATGAGGCCCCTCTCATTCTGGGGGTTAGAACAAAAAGGGAGATCTCCTGTGACCTGTGAAACTTGGTCACTAGCTTGGGGAGGTACAGGGGATCCTAAATTAAAACCACCCTGTCCTCAAAAAAAAAAAAGGCTCCTTAATAGAGAGCGCCTGCATATCTCCTATTCTCTTAGCAGTTGTGACCACCAGCAGAAAGGAAAACTTGAAGGTGAGCAACCTAATTGGAATACTGTCTATAGGCTCAAACGGAGCCTTAGTTAATAGACCCAAAACCAAAGAAAGATCCCAGGGCAGGACTCTAGATACCTGTACTGGGGCTATCCCATCTCTGGCTGTTAAAAACCTCCTGATCAGGGGGTCCAGAGATAAACTTCTATCTAAAAAAAAAATACAAGGCCGTCACATGGACTTTCAAGGTCCTAGTGGCTAGTCACCGTCACCCCATCCTGGAGAAAGTCTAGGATTAACGAAGTCTCCTGTTGGGACGCTTGTCTCGCTGAACACCAGATCTTGGCGTAAATACGCCTTAGTGACCTCCTTCCTACTGGCAAGAAGGGTATCGCCTTCACGGAGCAGCTCTTCTCTTGCAGACTCTGCCTCTCAAGCACCAGGCCGTCCGCTTGAAGAAACCAGGCTTTGGGTGAAAGATCGGACCCTGCCGAAGAAGGTCCGCCCTAACAGGAAGGAGGGGAGGAGCTACCAACCAAGCTCTAGAGCTGGAAACCAGGTACTCTTGGGTCACCAGGGCACGGCCAGAATTAGTCTGCCTAGTGCTAGATTTAACCTCTGCAGGACTCTTGGAATCAGGTTCAGAGGAGGCAAGGCATAGGCCAGGTGAAAACTCCATCCCTGGGCCAATGCGTCTACCCCCCTTTGACCCGTGCTCCCAGGAGAGGTAGAAGTATATCCTTACCTTCCTGTTCGCCCTGCACGCAAAGAGATCCACCTCTGGCCTGTGACAGAGGTGCTGACAGGTCAGGTTGAAGACCTGTGGATTCAGTTCCCATTCCCCCTTGAGAATGGGTTGGTGACTCAAGTAGTCTGCCTCCAAATTGAGGGCTTTTTTATGTGGACTGATGAAAGGAAATCCTCAGTTCTGCCCAGCTCAGGATCTCTAGAGACAACTTCAGAAGGGTGCGGGATCTGGTGCCTCCCTGATGGTTGAGGAAGGCAACAGTGGTCGCATTGTCAGAAAGAACCTGGACCTCTCGGCCCCGAATTCTCTCATCGAATGCCTTTAGCGCCTCTCCAACCGACAATAAATTTCGGGTAGTTTGAAGAGGCACCCCCTCCGACGATGGCTCCAGGAACCCTGGGCATGAAGCTAGTCTAGGTGAGCCCCCCACCCCCAGGAGCTTGCATCTGTGGTAATCTTGACTGTCGGTCTGACCCCAAGGCAGGCCCATCTGCAGGTTCTGAGAGAAGCCACCACCTCAGTGTGAATTTTACTGTATCTGGGAAGCTGACTAACGTCTAGCCACTCTGTCCTAGGAGGAAAGGAGGAAGAATTGGAGTGGTCTGGAAAGGAGCTGAGCCCACGGGACAACTGGCATACAAGAGGTCATTAACTCCAGTAGCCTCATGTCCCTAAAAGAGTCCTCCGCCTTTTCTATTGCCGACGTAACCACTGCTATGAGACCCCACACCTTGTCCCTTGCCTCTCCTCTATGGAGTCTATCAGAAATACGAGGTAGACCTTCCTCTGCTCCGGAAGTAGCGAGGACTTTTCCCTTTTGATAATCCAGCCCAGGGATTCCAAGGTACTCATGTCAGTGGCCAGGTCTGCAAGAAGGATATCCCGACTCTGGTTGTAAAGTAACAGATTGTCGAGGTAAGGGACTAATGCTATTCCTTGCAAGTGCAGGAAAGCGATTGCCTCTGCCAGGACCTTTATTAACACCCTTGGGCTGGAAGCCAATCCTAAAGGGGAGGGCAGAAAATATCCAATGTTGAACCCCCTGGGCAGAAACGATTCGCAAACCTGAGGAACCTCAGGCAACCTGGAAAAATTGGGTTTTGAATGTAAGCGTCCTTTAAGTCAATGGTTACCATGAAAACCTCCCTCAGTAGGAGCCTCCTGAGGCTGTAAACACTTTCCATACAAAACTTCTTGTGAAGGAGTGAACTATTCAGAGGCCTCAGGTTGATAAGTCGAAACTTCACTGATGGCTTTGGGACCACAAAGATATGGGAGTAAAGTCCCTAACTCCATTGGTCCACAGGCACCGGAACTATGACCCCCTGTTGTGCGAGTTCTGTGATGTTTCACAGAAGACCAGCTGCCCTGAGAGGGTCCCTGGGTAAATCAGAATGAATTTTGGGGAAGGAAACTGGCGGAATTCTAATTTGTAGCCTTCCCTTATAGTCTGGAGAATATGGGGGCTTTGAGTTATACTCTCCCACCTGGGAAGGAAATGGGAGAGTCTTCCCCCCAACTTCCATCATTTGGAGTCATTGTTGGGCTTTGGGTTGGAACAAAGGATGCCTTCCTTTTGTTTGTCCTTCCCAACACCCCAACATCTGTTAGCTGGCCTTTTTTCTGACGGACGTTTTTTACCCTGGAAGCCTTGAGAAAAAAAAAAATCGTATTTTGTCTAGGCTTGATGGGGAACCCTTTACCCGTCTCAGAAGGCCTAATCAGGGCCTGATCCAGGCCTGTACAGAAAAAAGGGAGCCCTGGAAGGGAAGACCACAAAGGCGGGACTTGGAAGCAAGATCACCATCCAACGTCTTGACCCATACTGCTCTCCTAGCAGAGTTAATGAGAGGCCCGTCTTTGCGGTAGATCGTACGGTCTCTACCACAGCATCGGCTAAATAAGCTACAATGCTACCTATGATCTGTAGGGAATCCAGAATCTCCTTGGCTTTAGGAACATGGGAGATATTTGTCAGCCTGGAGATCCAGGGGGTCTGCATTCCTAGCATAGCAGGCTGAATCCAATGCAAGACTCAGAGCTGCCGCATTAGCCTCCCAGGCCCTACGCATAGTGGTCTCAGCCCACCGATCCATAGAATTTTATAAGTTACCCGCCTCCTCACAGGAAAGTTCAGACTGCTTGGAAAACTGAGCTAATGAGGCGTCTAATCTAGATACCTTTTAAGAACTTATCCTCATCCTCAAAGGGACATTGGCGCTTCCAGGTTTTGTACCTTAGAAGTCTTCTCTGGTTCAACCCATTTCCCAAGGATGATATCCTTGAGGGACTAGTGTAGCGGAATGGCCTTGGGCCGAGGTCTCGCTGAGCCTTGATACATTTTAACCTGCTTGGATAAGTTCTGCTGGCTGCTGAATCTCCTCAAAGGCATAAAACTGCAGTGAGTAGGCCCTCCATATTGTTGGCTGAAAAGATACATCTTCCTGCTCTGGAGTCCTCATTCTGCTCAGCCTGACCATCTGCCAGGCCCTCTTCCCGAAGGGGGGTCTGAGTCCTCTTGGTCTGTTAACAGCGACCCCAGAGACTCCTGGCGAACTCTACCAAGCCAGGAAGAGGAACAGCTCTCCTGAGAGGGCCCTGCGGTGGGAGGTTCAGGTTCTCTACTCTTTAAAGAGGCTTGAAATTCCCTGATCGTGGCGAGCATCTGAGTTTTGCAGGGCCAAATCCACACAAAGTCCCACCTGCATATTGCACTGCCCACTTTGCATACGTTCAAAGAATTTCTATACACAATGTTGGCGACCAAGGAAGGAGACAAGCACCACCCCCCTCTATAGTCGCAATATGTTTTTTTTTTATTTGGTGGCAAGCACCACCACACCCCCCCCCCCCAACCCCTCTAATATTGCAATATGTTTATTTGATAATTATTCGGTGGCAAGCACCCCCCCTTCTAATGTTCCATTGTGTTTTTTTATTCTGCGATCAGCAGCAAGCACCATCCCCCCTCTAATGTGTTAATGAAACCAAGGAATTCAGCACAGAACAGGGATGGTGGGAACCCTTCAAGGGGGGTTCCCACCATCCCTGTGCTGTGCCGACTTCCCGGGGCTGTGTATCTGCTGTGCTCATTATGAGGGGTTCCCACCATCCCTGTGCCGACATCCTGGGGCTGTACTTCTGCTGTGCTCATGAGGGGTTCCCACCATCCCCGTGCCCACTATGAGGGGTTCCCACCATCCCCGTGCCCACTATGAGGGGTTCCCACCATCCCCGTGCCCACTATGAGGGGTTCCCACCATCCCCGTGCCCACTATGAGGGGTTCCCACCATCCGTGCTGTGCTGACTTCCTGGGGCTGTACTGCTTTGCTCATTATGAGGGGTTCCCACCTCAGCACAGGGATGAGGTTCTCACCATCCCTATATGCTGTACTGACTTTCTTGGGGCTGTACTGCTTTGCTCATTATGAGGGGTTCCCACCTCATGAGCACAGCATAAGGATGAGGTTCTCACCATCCCTGTGCTGTGCTGACTTCCTGGGGCTGCGACCATCCCTGTCCTGTGCTCATTACGAGGGTTCCCACCATCCCTGTCCTGTGCTCATTACGAGGGTTCCCACCATCCCTGTCCTGTGCTCATTACGAGGGTTCCCACCATCCCTGTCCTGTGCTCATTACGAGGGTTCCCACCATCCCTGTCCTGTGCTCATTACGAGGGTTTCCACCATCCCTGTCCTGTGCCGAGTTCTTGGGTTTGTACTCCTGCTGTGCTCATTATGAGGGGTTTCCACCATCCCTACAGCCCTAGGAAGTCAGCACGGATGGTGAGAACCCCATAATGAACACAGCAGATACTATTTGTCCTCTTTAAGCGTCCAGATTTTTAAATATAACGAATGTTGGTAATTGTTATGAACACACACACAGGCGGACTGGGCCAGGTGGAAATTGCCCCCCGGGCCGCTCACATTACATTTAAAACGGCCGCCGCAGCGCTGTTTTTTTATTTTTGCTAAAACCCGGCAGCAGCGGCCGCCGATTGCAGCGCAGCAGCAGCCAGCCCTTGTGGGAGTTGTAGGAAGGCAGGGCCGGCCTTAGGTGTGCTTTGAGCCAGTGGTGCTCTGTGATTGGCCGATTGGGCGATGTGCGGGGCATGCCGGGAAGCAGACATGGGGGTCTGATTGGCCGATCGGGCCATGTGCGATGGGCGGGGCATTCCGGGAAGCAGGCATGGGGGTCTGAATGGCCATGCTGAGCTGGTGCTGGGCATGTGTGGAGGTGGGGCTGCACTGTGGATTTGATGATCGTGCCTGCTTGCTCCTGGAGTCCTGCCTACCGATGTGTGTCTGCTGAGGGCTCATCTGCCAGGTCAGCTTACCCCCCCCCTCTGCTTCATCTGCCAGGTCGCAACTGCTCTGTTCCCCCCCCCCCATCTGGGGAGCCCCCTAGCCAGAAAGATAGTGGTATCTTACTATGGGAGGCATTGGTGGACTACAAGGCCCAGCATCTTACTATGGGAGGCATTGGTGGACTAGCATCTTACTATGGGAGGCATTGGTGGACTGCATCTTACTAGAGGCATTGTGGACTACAAGGCCCAGCATCTTACTATGGGAGGCATTGGTGGACTACAAGGCCCAGCATCTTACTATGGGAGGCATTGGTGGACTACAAGGCCCAGCATCTTACTATGGGAGGCATTGGTGGACTACAAGGCCCAGCATCTTACTATGGGAGGCATTGGTGGACTACAAGGCCCAGCATCTTACTATGGGAGGCATTGGTGGACTACAAGGCCCAGCATCTTACTATGGGAGGCATTGGTGGACTACAAGGCCCAGCATCTTACTATGGGAGGCATTGGTGGACTACAAGGCCCAGCATCTTACTATGGGAGGCATTGGTGGACTACAAGGCCCAGCATCTTACTATGGGAGGCATTGGTGGACTACAAGGCCCAGCATCTTACTATGGGAGGCATTGGTGGACTACAAGGCCCAGCATCTTACTATGGGAGGCATTGGTGGACTACAAGGCCCAGCATCTTACTATGGGAGGCATTGGTGGACTACAAGGCCCAGCATCTTACTATGGGAGGCATTGGTGGACTACAAGGCCCAGCATCTTACTATGGGAGGCATTGGTGGACTACAAGGCCCAGCATCTTACTATGGGAGGCATTGGTGGACTACAAGGCCCAGCATCTTACTATGGGAGGCATTGGTGGACTACAAGGCCCAGCATCTTACTATGGGAGGCATTGGTGGACTACAAGGCCCAGCATCTTACTATGGGAGGCATTGGTGGACTACAAGGCCCAGCATCTTACTATGGGAGGCATTGGTGGACTACAAGGCCCAGCATCTTACTATGGGAGGCATTGGTGGACTACAAGGCCCAGCATCTTACTATGGGAGGCATTGGTGGACTACAAGGCCCAGCATCTTACTATGGGAGGCATTGGTGGACTACAAGGCCCAGCATCTTACTATGGGAGGCATTGGTGGACTACAAGGCCCAGCATCTTACTATGGGAGGCATTGGTGGACTACAAGGCCCAGCATCTTACTATGGGAGGCATTGGTGGACTACAAGGCCCAGCATCTTACTATGGGAGGCATTGGTGGACTACAAGGCCCAGATCTTACTATGGGAGGCATTGGTGGACTACAAGGCCCAGCATCTTACTATGGGAGGCATTGGTGGACTACAAGGCCCAGCATCTTACTATGGGAGGCATTGGTGGACTACAAGGCCCAGCATCTTACTATGGGAGGCATTGGTGGACTACAAGGCCCAGCATCTACTATGGGAGGCATTGGTGGACTACAAGGCCCAGCATCTTACTATGGGAGGCATTGGTGGACTACAAGGCCCAGCATCTTACTATGGGAGGCATTGGTGGACTACAAGGCCCAGCATCTTACTATGGGAGGCATTGGTGGACTACAAGGCCCAGCATCTGACTATGGGAGGCATTGGTGGACTACAAGGCAGGCATTGGTGGACTACAAGGCCTTACTATGGGAGGCATTGGTGGACTACAAGGACTATGGGAGGCATTGGTGGACTACAAGGGACAGGCATGGTGGACTACAAGGACTATGGGAGGCATTGGTGGACTACAAGGCCCAGCATCTGACTATGGGAGGCATTGGTGGACTACAAGGCCCAGCATTTGACTATGGGAGGCATTGGTGGACTACAAGGCATCACTATGGTGGACTACAAGGCCTGACTATGGGAGGCATTGGTGGACTACAAGGCATCTGACTATGGGAGGCATTGGTGGACTACAAGGCCCAGCATCTGACTATGGGAGGCATTGGTGGACTACAAGGCCCAGCATTTGACTATGGGAGGCATTGGTGGACTACAAGGCCCAGCATTTTACTATGGGAGGCATTGGTGGACTACAAGGCCCAGCATTTTACTATAGTGGGCTCTGGTGGACTACAAGGCCCAGCATTTTGCTATAGGAGGCATTGGTGGGACCAACATTCTGGTCGTTGTAGTCCACCAGAACCCCCTATAGTAAAATGCTGGGCCTTGTAGTCCACCAATGTCTCCCATAGTAAAATGCACCAATGGTGCAGCGGTCCGTGGGTAGTGTATGGTGCAGCGGTCCGTGGGTAGTGTATGGTGCAGCGGTCCGTGGGTAGTGTATGGTGCAGCGGTCCGTGGGTAGTGTATGGTGCAGCGGTCCGTGGGTAGTGTATGGTGCAGCGGTCCGTGGGTTGTGTAGTGTGTAGCGGTCAGTGTGTAGTTTAGTGTGTAGCGGTCTGGGGGGGGGCTCCACAGGATTAGCTCGCACAGGGCGCCTGAACACCTAAGGCCGGCCCTGTAGGAAGGTCATGTGGCCCCTAAGATCCACCGGCTCGGCTCAGCTGTTACCGGTCCGTCCCGCCCACAGGCCACAGTGCATTTCAGGCTGCAGCCCGGGTATGCACGACATCCAACCTCCAGGCTCCTCCTCCCGCCAGAGCAGCCCGACTGCCTGCCTGTGCCCAAACCAGGGAAGGAACCAAGAAGAGCAGAAGACCGGCGCTGGTTGAAATTTGCCTCAGACCAGAGTTACAGTCCAGATTAAAAGGTTAGCAAAGTAAATGGAACTGGTGAGATGGGGCACAGTGTCGGCATCCGATGGGGCACAGTGTCGGCATCCGATGGGGCACAGTGTCGGCATCCGATGGGGCACAGTGTCGGCATCCGATGGGGCACAGTGTCGGCATCCGATGGGGCACAGTGTCGGCATCTGGTGGGGCACAGTGTCGGCATCTGGTGGGGCACAGTGTCGGCATCTGATGGGGCACAGTGTCGGCATCTGATGGGGCACAGTGTCGGCATCTGATGGGGCACAGTGTCGGCATCTGATGGGGCACAGTGTCGGCATCTGATGGGGCACAGTGTCGGCATCCGATGGGGCACAGTGTCGGCATCCGATGGGGCACAGTGTCGGCATCCGATGGGGCACAGTGTCGGCATCCGATGGGGCACAGTGTCGGCATCCGATGGGGCACAGTGTCGGCATCCGATGGGGCACAGTGTCGGCATCCGATGGGGCACAGTGTCGGCATCCGATGGGGCACAGTGTCGGCATCCGATGGGGCACAGTGTCGGCATCCGATGGGGCACAGTGTCGGCATCCGATGGGGCACAGTGTCGGCATCCGATGGGGCACAGTGTCGGCATCCGATGGGGCACAGTGTCGGCATCCGATGGGGCACAGTGTCGGCATCCGATGGGGCACAGTGTCGGCATCCGATGGGGCACAGTGTCGGCATCCGATGGGGCACAGTGTCGGCATCCGATGGGGCACAGTGTCGGCATCCGATGGGGCACAGTGTCGGCATCCGATGGGGCACAGTGTCGGCATCCGATGGGGCACAGTGTCGGCATCCGATGGGGCACAGTGTCGGCATCCGATGGGGCACAGTGTCGGCATCCGATGGGGCACAGTGTCGGCATCCGATGGGGCACAGTGTCGGCATCCGATGGGGCACAGTGTCGGCATCCGATGGGGCACAGTGTCGGCATCCGATGGGGCACAGTGTCGGCATCCGATGGGGCACAGTAGTGAAAATTAAAGGGACCACTGGCAGCAATTGATGGGCACAGTGTCAGCAATTGATGGGTACGGTGGCTGCGTTTGATGGCAGTGGTGGCAATTTTGAGCACCAGCCGCCACTGCTGTGCCCCACTTGTCAGCCTAATTTATTACTGTCCCGCACTTATCAGCTTAATGTATTACTGTCACAGTAATACACAAAGCCAACAAGTGGGGGTCGGGGGGACAGTAATACATGAAGCTGACAAGTGAGAAATTTGAAGGCGATACAGGGGAACAACAACTGAGGGGACAGTAATGAAGGTGAAGGTGTTTGCACTGCATTAATGGACAATGATCAGGCTGCACTGATGGGCACTGATCAGGATGCATTAAAACAGGCACTATCTGCACTTTTTTAATTACTACATTGTATCATATTTGTCTTGATTTATAACATCAATCATCCGTTATAAAACCATGTGGACATGGATGGCGAGCCGATTTGTGGTTCAGTGGGCCACTAAACTGGACTTGCCCCCCAGGCCCAAGTCTGCCAGTCCTCCCCTGCACACTAGATATATCTGCACAGGAACAAATTATTTTGTATATTTACTGGTTCCTGGAGGGAGAAGGGGAGGAGAATTTTGCATAGATAAGGGACGGCAACTTTCTGACACTCCCGTTGCTATTGAAACCTGATCTGAAACCTATTAGACTGCTTGCGCAGCACTGAGCATGTGCGAGATATGCAAAGAAATCCAGAAAGTCATACAGTCTTGATTCATGATGCCCACACTGAAGATGGCCCCAATCAATTTCTGTTTTATAAAGTATCTAAATGCTGTAACAACCTAACAAAATGGACATTAGTTTACAGACTAACTTAACTAGAATACATTAACCACTTCAGGCCCGCGCTACCGTCGAATTACGGCAACAGCACGGGTCTGAATATCCAACATGCCGTCATTTGATGGCATGTCCTTTAGGCGTTCCCAGCGTGCGCTGTAGAGTGCCCTGCGGGGAAGCCCTGTGTTGTCCGTGTCCCTTGGACACGGCCAATCACAGATCACGGCGAACGGCCAATCAGAGCGGCCGTTTGCGATGCGATCTGTGCAGGGCCGGACTTACCATTGGGCTTGACTGGGCTCAAGCCCATAAGCCCCGCCCAATAGGGGGCCCCTTTTTTTTTTTTTAGGGGTCCGGAGGTCCCCAGGGCCCTGGACAGCAACCCTTCCTTTTTTTTATTTATTTTTATAAAAAAAAATATATATATATATACACACACACACACACACACACACACACACAATATAATATATATATATATATATATATATATATATATATATATATATATAATCTCTCATTATTATTATTAAAGGGCCCAGAAGTCTCCAGGGCCCCTGGATGGCAACCCCCCTTTTTTTTATAAAACAATTTAAATTTTTTATATATATATTTATTTTTATTAAAGGGCTCAGAGGTCCCCAGGGCCCCATGTGGCAACCCCCCCTTTTTTTTATTTTTGTTTATATTTTTTATTTTTTTTATTAAAAGGCCCAGAGGTCCCCCGGATGCCAACCTCCCTTTTTTATGTATTTTTTAAAAATGTTTATTTTTTTTATTTTTTTTAGGGGTCTGGAGGTCCCCAGGGCCCCAGACAGCAACCCCCACTTTTTTTATTTATTTTTTTATAAAAAAAAATATGTTTATACTAAAGCTGCACGATTCTGGCCAAAATGAGAATCACAATTTTTTTACCTAGAATGAAGATCACAATTCTCTCACAATTCTCACGGCGTAAAATCTTTTACATTTATACAAAAAAAAAAAAAATGGGCTAACTTTACTGCCTTTTTCCAAAAAAAATGCATTTAAAAAGACTGCTGCGCAAATACAGTGCAACATAAAATATTGCAACAACCGCCATTTTATTCTCTAGGCCAAGGTCTTTACTAAAAAATTATATAATCTTTGGGGGTTCTAAGTAATTTTCTAGCAAAAAAAAAAATGATTTTAACTTGAAAAGAGCTGTCAGAAAAAGGTTTGGTGTTTATAAGTGGTTACAAATTCCTAATTTACATACAGAAGAAGTTAATTCCTTTGAAGAGATACAATGTTTAGACTTAACTTTCCACTGATAAAGAATGTTTCCAAAACTTGGCAGATTGCCCAGACTGACTTTTGGCTGAGAGCAGACAGGAAATTCTTTGCATACCAAAGTGCAGAGAAAATTATTTTCATGTGAAAGATCGTGAAACCCTGTATCAAGAATCGCAACGGGAAAAAGATCACGATAACGATTCTTGACGATTAAGCTCTAATATATATATAAATTTTTATTTAATTTTTTTTATTAAAGGGCCCAGAGGTTTCTTTTTCCTTTTTTTATTAAAGGGCCCAGAGATCCCCAGGGATGGCTACCCCCTTTTTTTTTATATATAAAACAGATGCACAGATGAGCTCAACAACTTCATTCGCCCCCCCCCCGCTCAACAACTTTAATGCGCACCCCCGCTCAACAACTTCAATTGGCCCCCGCCCGCTCAACAACTATGATCCCCCCTTGCTCCAGGGGGCCCCTTCAACACTCAAGCCCAGGGGCCCCCACCACCCTAAGTCCTGCCCTGGATCTGTGGGCGAATGAGAGATGATCTCATAGAGACAGGGTCCTGTCTCTGGAGAGGAGGAGACCGATCTATGTTCCTTCCTACATAGGGACACAGATCGGTCAGCCCCCCAGTCACCCCCCCTCCCCCCAGTTACAACACACCTAGGATACACATGTAACCCCTTCCTCACCCCCTAGTGTTAACCCCTTCAATGCCAGTCACATTTATACTGTAATTAGTGCATATTTATAGCACTGATCGCAGTATAAATGTGAATGGTGCCTGAAGGAGTTTTATGCTTTTGCAATAGTAACGCCATTTTGTTCACTCTTCATCTCCATTTTAGATATTTGCTTTTGCACGTCCATGTCTGTGGTATGTGTTACCTTGAAACTGTCTTAGATCTGTCTTCTCAGCCTTTCTCAGAACAATATGTTCTTATCTTCCTTTACACTCCTCTGCAGAACAACATGTTCTTGTCCTCCTTGGTTTTTCTCTGAGATGTCGGTCACAGCTGGTTATAACCTCCTCATTTACATCTACCTATAGAATGTTAATAAGTTATCTTTTGTAAATGTATTCTACACCCCTCTTTATACCATATAAAAGATCTAGACGAGCCTAAATAAACGGAGAGCTCTGATTTCACTTGCTGCATGACTCTGTCCTTTTCTATGGTGAAATTGATCTCCCGGGTACCCTTGGGCACAACACGGGCCAACCGATAGTCAGGGACTATCTGAACGGGGGGACGGTCCGGGCACCTATCTCCGAGGAACAACCACCTTCAGTGCCAAAAGTGTGTCAAGTGTCCGATGTGTCTGCCATAACGTCCCAGTACCAATAAAAATCGCAGATCGCCGCCATTTCTAGTAAAAAAAATAAATAAAATATAATAATTCTCTCCCCTATTTTGTAAGCGCTGTAACTTTTGCGCAAACCAGTCGCTTATTGCATTTTTTTTTTCCAAAAATATGTAGAAGAATACGCATTGCCCTAAACAGAAAAAAAAATGAGTTTTTTTATTGGGATATTTATTATAGCAACAAGTAAAAAATATTGTTTTTTTCTTCAAAATTGTCGCTTTTTTGTTTATAGCGCAAAAAATAAAAAAACTGCACAGGCGATCAAATACCACCAAAAGAAAGCTCTACTTGTGGGGAAAAAAGGACGTAAATTTTGTTTGGGAGCCACTTCGCACGACCGCGCAATTGTTAGTTAAAGCGACGCAGTGCCGGAAGCTGAAATTTCACCTGGGCAGGAGGGGGGTATATGTGCCCAGTAAGCAAGTGGTTAAGCTTGTGTATTACAGGGGTATTTATATTTAAAAATACAAATTGCAGCCGGAACTCCGCTATAAGCAATTTTAAGCAAGCTCAGAAGCAAAAATGTACAGGCGGTACCTGGGTTACAAACAAGATAGGGACTGTAGGTTTGTTCTTCAGTTGAATCTGTAAATTGGAACAGGTACATTTTAAGTGTAGCTTTAGACCAAAAAAAAAACTATTTTTAAGCAGCATAGGAAAGGGTTATCACCCCTGTAACATTTTTTTTTTGCGGTTCAGAAGATTTCACTTTACTTTGTCCCAATGACAATTGGATTTAGAAAATGTTTTTTTTTTTAGGGAAACAAGGATTGGTGATAAAACATCAGTGGAGAGGAGACATTTCCGCCCCCCCCCCATTTTAGCTCTCACAGGAGAGAATTTACCTTCCTATGGGGTAGATGTCCTCACTTCCTTTTGTCTCCATTTGTAAGTTAGACGTTAGCAAGTAGGGGACCACCTGTTTTTATGTTATGCACCTTACACATTTTTGATGCATTTTCATTTTTCCCCAGTGATTCTGTCAGTCTGTTCAATAGAACAAGCTGCCCTGCAGATATAGTTGGAGGGTTAAAACCAACCATTTAATACCGACAGGGTACTTACAATGAGCAGATTTTATGTGCAGCCTTAAATCTAAGGAAAAAAAACTGTTGCTGTAACCACTTAAAGGATTAGTTTGGCTTCAATTTGTTAGTGTATCCAAATCTGACAATACATCCAACACTCACCCCACCATGGCAAACCCTACCTCTGGCCACATGCAGTATCTATAGGCAAACTCGCTTTGATATGCGAGTGCTTTGGATTACAAGCATTCTCCTGGAACAGATAAAGCTTGTAAATGATAACCAAATATGTTTAACAGATTAAACGTCCTCAAATGGTTTTACTTTAAAAAAAAACTCACTTACCGTGTGGTGCTTTGGACCAGGGGCCTCCTAGAAACATCCCCCCAGGAACTGTGGGACCAATACTCGTGCACATCAGGTTGTAATGCGAGGACTGCGGAAAGGTGCAGATCTTCATTGAGGGATTACTGATGACTAAATTTGATCTATAGGAAACTGTCTGCCAATTGGATCTCTAATCCAGGAGAAAAACAATGCAATGGTGTCCCAATATACACAAATATGTGACAGAAAAAAATCCCTTTATGGGGTGTTCAACCTGTAGTCCTGTAGCTATTATGATGGGACTTTTAGTTCTGCAACAGCTGGAGGGCCACAAGTTGAGCACCTATGCTCTAAATCAACACAAACATTGCTGACAGGGGAATCAGTAATCGTCTTCTCCTAGGGGGTGGGTGGGGGAAGCCATCCCCACCAGGAGAGGAGATTAGTGCTAGCGGTTATGGCAGTTTGTGATAGATGGAAGAGAATCTTGCAGGATGGTTGTAACCAAGAGGTTTGAGTGATCAACTTTGTACATTTAGCCTATTAACAGTTCGAGTCTTGGCGGTTCATGTTGAATTGGCTGAGATTGGAATAGTATATGCGCACAAAAATGAGAGAATATATTCAGCGCTGGAAAAAAATAAATAAAGTACCAATTAGAGGTCGACCGATATATCGGCTGGCCGATATATCGGCCGATATTATGCGTTTTTTAATTAATCGGCATCGGCCGATTTGTGCTGTAAGAAAGCCGATTTTTTTTTTTTTACTTCAGCAGCGCGACTTGCAAAAAGCTTCTATAATAAAAGTCAATGCAAGTTGCCTGAAGTTTCCCGTGGAGGAGACTCTGGGCAGCCTGCCAAGTTTTGAGAAAAGTTACAATGTTGCTACTTATCAATTAACTGAACTCCGTGAAGGAGAGTTCTCAGTTTAACCATTTAAAGGCTAAATCTTTTTTGACACTTGGTGCTTACAAGTAAAAATCCTGTATTTTCTGCTGGAAAATCACTTGGAACCCCCAAACATTATATATTTTTTTTTATATCTAAATTACACCTACAAGTGCACTGATTGGAGGCTTGTTGTGTTTAAATGTAAGAAATGTTCTGTATTACTTAGCAGGGCAATAATGGAACTTCCGCTTTTCCGAATCCCCCCCCCCCCTCTGGTGTCACATTTGGTACCTTTCAGGGGGAAGAGGGGGCAGATACCTGCGTAATCCCAGGTATTTGCTCCCTCTTCCGGGCATAGATCACTGCGGTGACTGTGGTGACCTACACCACATCTGGTGCTTAATCCGCCCCCAGCTTTCTTCTGGGAGATGCACAGATCCCAGAAGACAGCAGGGACCAGTGGGATTGCACAGCGCGTCTTGCGCATGCACAGTAGGGAACCAGGAAGTGAAGCCGCAAGGCTTCACTTCCTGATTCCCTTACGGAAGATGGTGGCCGAAGCACCCGAGGGAGAGATCGGCTTCGGGTGCCAGCATTGTGTCCACCCACGACAGGTAAGTGTCCATATATTAGAAGTCAACAGCTGCAGTATTTGTAGCTGCTGACTTTTATTTATTTTTTTCCGCAGAACTCCGCTGCCTATAAACACTGGACCATCATTCTAGCAGCGCTATTTGGCTGCTAACGGGGTGCTTATATCCCAGCTAGCAGCTGATTAAGGGGTTAAATGCTCCCATGTAGCACCACTGCAGAAGCGCTTTGCAGGTGTTCATCTCAATGGGCAGGAGTGGTGGAGGAGTCGCTCCAAAGATGCTGCTTGCAGGACTTTTCTTTAATGTCCTGCCAGCGCACCGCCTCAATGTGAAAGCACTCGGGCTTTCAGACTAAGACTGCAGGGGAGCAGTTTTGCAGGCACTTTACAGGTGCTATTTTTAGCCCAAAAGTGCCTAAAAACGCTCCAGTGTGAAAGGGGTCTAACTGTTAAATTTTATGAGATGGGGGGGGGGGGAGATGGGGGGGGGGGGAAATCGGCTTAACATATCAGCCCTAAAAAAAAAAAAAAAATCGGCACCATAAATCGGCTATTGGCCGCCGCGATTTCTGAATATCGGCATCGGCATCGGCCAGAGAAAAACCCATATCGGTCGACCTCTAGTACCAATATATGCAAGCCAGCACTAAGAACAATTCATAAAAAGTCCCAAGTGTAAGTGAAATAAAAAAGAGTGCGGCACAAAATAGAAACAATAATAATAATAATGGTGACAATAAATATACTTATAAAAATATAAATTATTTGAAAATATCCATGTGCAAGGAAGTCCATAAAGCAATGAATCCACAGCCTTAAACGATTTCCAGAGTGGAAAGTGAAAAGGAACACCAAAGAATATCCTCCACCAGTGTAAGATGGACTCACCTCTCTGCTTTGACCCAGATGGATCTCAAAGCATAATCTGTGTAATCAGAAATCAGCTGACAGCCTCCATAGGCAGACGGATGGATAGGATAAAAACCATAGATCCGGATTCAATGATTTCTCAACATTCATACCACCATGTAGGGAAGAAAGGAAAGAATTCTAGTGCTCTCTTGAAAGAACTATTTATTTAAAACAATGGAGACTTCTCTTACATGTAGAGACACTCTAAGAGCCGTCTGTCAGCATAGCAGCATGTAACCGCGTACCAAACCGTCCTACTGCAATCTGCGGCGATCGTGGGTGACGTTCTGCGTGGCTCCTTCCCCTGTACGCGTTACATCCCGTGGATGGGACTTCCTCAGCGTGGGTTAAGGGAGCACACACTAGGAGGTGAGAGTGCATCTTACACTGGTGGAGGATATTCTTTGGTGTTCCTTTTCACTTTCCACTCTGGAAATCGTTTAAGGCTGTGGATTCATTGCTTTATGGACTTGCTTGCACATGGACATTTTTGTTATTGTTTCTATTTTGCGCCGCACTCAGGGCCGCCATCAGAAATTTTGGGGCCCCTTACACAGCTTCAGGCATGGGCCCCCTGGAGCAGAGAACCGGGGGGGGGGTGCTGCCGCATGAAATTGAGAAGCAGGGGGGGGGGTTTATAAAAGGAAATTACAACAAACAAGGGGGTTGCCTTCCAGGGCCCTGTGGACCTCTGGGCCCTTTAATAAAAAAAAAATATATATATATATATAAACAAAAATAAAAAATACAATTATAAAAAAAGGGGGTTTGACACATGGGGCCCTAGGGACCTCTGAGCCCTTTAATAAAAATACATCTATATATTAAAAATAAAAAATATAAAAAAGTAAAAAAATAAAAAAAGGTGGATTGTCATCCGGGGGCCCTGGGACCTCTGGGCCCTTTAATAATAATATATATATATAAAAAATATATTTTTTTGATAAAAAAGGGGGGTTGTCATCTGGGGCGCTGGGGATGTCCAGGTCCCTGTGGACCTCCGGACCTCTAAATAAAAGAAATAAAATTGGCCCTTTAATAAAAAATATAAGAAAAATATATTAAAAAAATAAATAAAAAAGAGGGGGTTGCCATCTGGGTCCCTGGTGGCCTATGGGCCCCTAGACCCCTAAAAAAATGGCCCTTTAATAAAAAAATAAAATAAAAATATATTAAAAAATATATGTATTTTTTTAGAGAAAATAAATAAAAAAAGGGGGGTTGCCATCCGGTGCCCTGGGGGCCTCCGGGCCCCTGTGGACCTCCGGACCTCTAAAAAAAAATAAATGAAAAAAAAATTGGCCCTTTAATAAGGGGCCCGGAGGCCACCAAGGGCCCCAGATGGCAAGCCCTTTTTTTCTAAAAAAATATATTTTTTTCTAAAAAAATATATTTTTTTAGAAAAAAATATATTTTTTTCTAAAAAAATATATTTTTAGAAAAAAATATTTTGTTATAAAAAAAGGGCTTGCCATCTGGGGCCCTTGGTGGCCTCCGGGCCCCTGGGGACCTTCGGACCCCTAAAAAAAAAAAGAAATAGAATTTTTTTTTTTTTTTTTTAGGGTGGTTCCCATCCGGGCCCCTGGGGACCCTCGGGCCCCTTACAGGTGTAATGCCTGTACCCCCCTGATGGCGGCCCTGGCCGCACTCTTTATTTCACTGGAATAGTATATGTCCAGACTCCAGCCTAAAGTTTATTATACGTGCCCAAAGCTAAACAGTATATAGGCTGATATTAAAGCATTGTATCCACATTGTAGTAGCTCCCTTTACTCATAGGAGTTTCAGTCCCCGATTCTGATGGGATTAATTTAACAGGCAGTAAAAAAGTCTCAAAACAAATCCCTGTGCACAGGATTGGTTGGGGATATTCTCAAGCCATTCATCAAATGCAAATTGGAACCATAAGGCAGCAGATCAGTTCCCCCACCTATAATTTGCAGGTTTTACATATTACAATTTAATCAGTACCATAATTGACTCTGAAAAAAGCCATTTATTTTTTGTACCAACAGACAGCTTTATTAATTTATTGCTGGACTATGTTTAATACCTAAAGGATCAGTTCCAGGCTGAAAAAGCCACATTAAAATAGTTTATAAAAAAAAATGTTAAAATAAAGTGCATAAAATGAACTAAACGCAGCGTGAATGAAATGATCGTGCACACCACTATACAAAGGGGGATATGCATCGGGTAAGTGATGTAGATATAAGCAAATAGTAAAAAATAAATTGCATTAAAAACAAAAAATTGCATGATTGAAAAAAAATTGCATCAAAAGTCACATCACTCTAACGTGCATAAACATGCATAATAGTGGTAAATAGTCCAATCCTTCTAAATGACACAAGTCCGTTAAAAAAATTCTGAGGTGCTTCAGTGTGGATAAAAAAAAAGAATGAAAATTTCCACAGGGCTTTAGTGCATCTAATCAGTAGCAGCAATCCAAGTATAATACAGTTCATACAACATGGCCCAGTGAGTGATCCAACATCATGCCAAGGTGTAGTCATACAGGTGCTCCCCTATGGTAATGGACGCTCACCTTACAGCGTGCAACCAAGCTTGGTTTGCACACTTATGAACCACACCTGGGTTCTAATGGATAATCCTGGGCAAAATAAAGTAGTTTCTATTTAAAACATTTTCTGTTTGCCATCCTTGCAGTAAATTCTCTAATTTGAGTATGAGTGAAAGCTGTGGATACAATAGCAACTCATTGCCAAGCCTTCACTTTGGGGTTATCCTAATCTTATGCCAATTGGATAAGTAGATTTCTCAGAAATAGACTATGTAGAACAGACCCCAAGAGCCATTTCACACTGGAGCGGCAGGTCAGGTGGCTCAAACACCTGACGAGTGGCGTCCCATTCAATGGAACTGTTCTAATAGGAGCGACGCAAGTCGCTCTGACTTAGAAAAAGGTTCTGCACAACTTCAGGGTGGTTTGGGGTGACCTGCATTGACTTCTATATAGAAGTCGTTCTGCAAATCGCCTCTGAAGTCGTGCCGCTGCAGTGTGAAACGAGTCCTAGACTCCATTCACACAGGGGCAACACGTCTTCTAGCACGACTTTGGGAGGCAACTTAGACACGACTTGAGTATGAATCAGTGTGACATGAGGCAACTAACAAGCCAACTTCAAGTTGCCTCCAGGACAGTACAATGAAAATGTAAGTTGCTTCCAGAACAGGAGGCTTTCCAGTGGCCAAACAAGCTCTGAGGGAGGGAGGGGGTTTGCCTAAAACATGTATGTTCTTTCTGTATTGTTGCTTCTGTTAAGACAGTGATCTGACTTCTGAGGTGACTTCCATTGAAATCAATGGGTACAAGCCGCCCACAAGTCGCCTAGAATTCAGCTTGAAGTCGTACAGGAACCTTTTTTGAAGTTGGAGCGACTGCAGTAGTGTGCATTAAGACGGCTCCATTCACTTACATTGATTTTCTCATGCAGCGCGACTTGAGGCGACTTGAAAGACCCAAAGTCGTCCCTGTGTGAATGGGCTCTGACACTGAGAAAATGATAGATTTGTGTCCATACAGAAAGATCTTTACACAACATCTAAGAAATGAAGATTTCCCCAGGCAGTGATGGATGTCGGAGTCTTCAAGTGGATAGAAACAATGAATGTGTAAAATAATGAAATGGATGCTACACTTCACAAGATTTTAGAACCCATACACACACTCATGCGATTTAGAAACCAGAGACATTTATTCTTGTATTTTTGGGTGTCATGATCCATTTATAAGGGGCCCATATGTCTTGTTTCATAGGTTTATTCAATGTAAATATAAACAATTGCACAGCTGTCAAGCCGTGCATGTTAACCACTTGCGGACCGCCGCATGTACATTTACGTCGGCAGAATGGCACCGACAGGCACAACATATATATACGTTGGTGCCTTGGGGGGGTTCGGGGGTCCGATAGGAACCCCCGGTACATTCGGCGGTCCGGTTACCTGGCTGAGCGATCCGTGCAGAGGGGGCGGCGGTTGTTTTTTGTCCGCCCCCTCCGGATCGCTCTCAGCCAATGCGAGCGCTCCCCCTGCGTGTCATTCCCTCCTCCTGTGTAAACACAGGGAGGAAGTGTACACAACAGCACACAGACACATAGGAAAATTTTTAACCGCCCCCCCTCCCCCCATCACAGTGTCACTGAATGCAGTGATTATATGTAAGATCACTGCAGTTAGTGTGACAGGCAGTTAGTGTTAGGTCCAGGGTAGCCCCCTAATAAAGTTAAAGTTTAAACCCCTTGGATCACCTCCCTAGTTAACCCTTTCACTCCCTATTGCCAGCATCACTAAGCGATCATTTTTCTGATCACTGTATTAGTGTCGCTGTTCCTAGTGTAGCTATTTTTTTTATTGCGATTTTTTTTACTAAAGACATGTGGCTAAATAAATTTAGGCCTAAATGTTTGACTAAAATTTAGTTTATTTCATTTCTCTTCAAAAAGTAAAAAATAGATTTTTTTTCAAAAATGTCGCTCTATTTTTGTATATAGCGCAAATAAAATCGCAGAGGCGATCAAATACCACCAAAAGAAAGCTCTATTTGTGGGAAGAAAAGGACGCAAATTTTGTTTGGGAGCAACATCGCACGACCGCGCAATTGTCAGTTAAAGCGACGCAGTGCCGAATCGCAAAAAGGGGCAAGGTCATTTGGCAGCATTTTGGTCCGGGTCTTAAGTGGTTAAGCTAAACACACAATTTCACTCCAGCTCAATCCTGATTTTGGCCACAGTTAAAGACATCAGTGCAGGTTTCTGCACAGATGCAAGTCGCCGCCCGAAATTGCAAAAAGTACATAAATCAGTGCAGCGACACACCGATTAGGATGGTGTCATTGCCAACAATTTGACATGTCAAATCGCATGACAAAATGCAGCAGTGTGCACCAGGGCTTAACCCGACATAACTATTGGAACAATGATTAAAAAACATGTTTCATTGAAAAGAAAGCATAAATGAAAAATGTCACATGGTAAAAACTGGCATCACTTATGCCCATGAGCTCAGCCATTTCCAAATCATTTACACAAGTCAAAGACCTCAAGTTTGCGTGACTTAACATACTGCTTGTGTACATTAGGCAAAGAAAGTTCTGGGAAATCTTGGTAGCACAAACCAGTATTCATGGAGTTTAACCATGGACCTCCTGATTCCCTATGCCTTCAACCACTTAAGGACCTGCTCATGTACATACATGTCCTTTTTTAAAGATGGATATCTCGGTAACAGCAGCAGCTGCTGCCACAACTGAGGTATCCATCTTTAGCATGAGTGGTCCTTTAAACAATAACGGCAGTCTCCGCCGCAAGATCGCCGTTATCTGCGGTGGGAGAGGGGCCCCCTCCCGCCGCTTACCGGAGCCGGCGGTAGTGGCGGAGGCGATCGGGTCCTTCTGCTGGCTGTGTGGGGATGCGAGTGAGGGCAAGACGGCCCCGACCCGTCCCCATAGCACTTCAGGGTGGAAGTGACGTCAAAATGTCAGTCCCGCCCATGCGTCTTAAAAAAATGTTTTTATTTTTTTAAATGACAATTTTTTTCTCTAAATATGTCTAAAAATTTGTCAAAATATGAGATCTGAGGTCTTTGACCCCAGATCTCATATTTAAGAGGACCTATCATGCTTTATTCTATTACAAGTGATGTTTACATTAAAGCGGAGTTCCACCCAAAAATGGAACTTCCGCTTAATCCACTCCTCACCCCCTTACATGCCACATTTGGGGCAGTGGGGGTTTCAGGAGGAGTGGGACTTCCTGTCCCACTTCTTCCGCCGATGGGCTGGTTAGGCGATTAGGCTTAATCGCCTACAGCAGCCCCTCCCTGTAGGCAACTGCCTAGGACACTGACAGGTCATAGACGATCGCCTGTCCAATCAGCGGCGGGCGGCGCATGCATAGTGGTGCCCGGCCGTGAAGCCGAAGGCTGTCACAGCCGGGTGCCCACAGTTAGAATGAAGACGCCGGCCAGGGAGGGGGGGGGGGAGGAGTAGGTCGCTGGAGCAGGTAAGTGAATGTTAGTTAAAAGCCAGCATTTCTCCCATCCCATCCAGCATATTGGCGTCAGCATGCTGTTTTTTTATCGCTGTACTTGCCTCTTAAAAATTTTCATCCTACCGCAGAGTATGGCGCCGCTATATAGCGTCACGCCTTCCGAAAACAGCCGACTAGCACTCGGCTGTTCTCGGCGCTATGCGGCGCCTGAGCACAGACTTAGGAGCTGACTGCGCAGGCGCCATATATAGCCGCGTCACGCAATCCAAAAAAAGCCGAAATAGGACTCGGCTATATACGGCGCCTGCACAGTCAGCTCCTGGGTCTGTGCGCAGGCGCCGAGAACAGCCGGGTGCTAGTCTGCTGTTTTCGGAAAGCGTGACGCGATATAGCGGCGCCATAACCCGCGGTAGGACGAAAATTAAATTATTAAGAGGTAAGTACAGCGATAAAAAAAAAAAAAAAACACACGACAGCATACTGGCGCTGACGCCAGTATGCTGGATGGGAGAAAGTGGTTTTAAGGGTGAACCCCCTCTTTAAGGGTAAAAGTTTGACACCATGCCACAAGCGGGCGCAATTTTTAAGCGTGACATGTTGGGTATCATTTTACTCAGCGTAACATCTTTCACAAAACATAAAAAAATTAGGCCAAATTTATTGTCTTATTTTTATATTCAAAAAAGTGTGCTTGTAAGACCACTATGCAAATATGGTGTGACAAAAAGTATTGCAATGACCACCATTTATTCTCTAGGGTGTTTGAAAAATGTTTCAGGGATTTAAGTAATCTAGCAAAAAAAAAAAAATAATGTTTTAGTCTTGCAAACACAAAATCTGAAAAACACCCAAGGTCCTTAAGTGGTTAAAGCTGCTGCATTATGCATCTAAAAAACATTGGAAAAGTCATTGATCATGAGAGACTAAATGCTATTTTGGCTGAAGAGTATGCCTGCCAGTTAGTGAACAAGGCAGGTTTGGTTTATTGGCATAGCACCATCAGCCATAAAGATGGTAGACTAGTGGAGTGCAGCACACAGTGATGTAGAAAATCTTATTGCATCAAGGAATAGATCTACAGTGAGCCCATCATTCAGCACATTTCCATGATACATTAAAGACAACACTGCATACAAGCTGGATAGAAAGATATATAGTCAGCCAAGTCAAATCCTCACAAAAAAGGTTTTCAGGCTGTGGTCACTTGCTGGATATACCAGCTTGAAAAATACTTACTGTTTAGGAGACATTGAATGAACCTCAATTGCAGCAACAAGATGGTAAATTCAGAGTCCTTTGCAGGACGCAAATACCTCTAGACCTGGTGACACACACAGGTTGTCATCCACTCAAAACCAGCATGGGACCACATGGCCATCTACAGTTGTTTGCAGATTTCCCAATACAGGAAAAAGGCTGATGAAAAGCACAGGTTGGTTCTCAGCAGAAGGCCTGTGCTGACACATGCACAAACCCATTTCCCCCACCCACCTGCAACATGGGGTTATTTCCAAATGCAGCATTTGCTTGGACAGAGGCCTTTATATAGGATTTCAGGCAATTACTTACGATTACATCACTTCCTGCCTAGACATGGTCATGTTAACCCCATGGGGGGAATTCAGACTGCTGTAAGGGGAATGTGTTTTTACACCGCTGCCATCTTGTGGCAGTATATGATTATTGTAGTTCATAGTCTATTATCATTGATGTAAAAGGTAAATAAACATTCACGAATATACATTATATGCGTTTAATCACATCTATTGAATTCAATAGTAGTTGTATTAAAATGTAAATTTAAAACCGTGTACAGATAGATACATTTGTACAAACTGAGGCTTGGTATGATATTTTGACAGCCGATCAATTTGGTGGAGATCAACTTACGGAGTCAGGAATACCTGTAAATTCAGCTCAGGGTTTAATCCATTCGGCGAGAGCGTCCCCAGCCTGAAAATCCACTCCTTTTACTTTTGAAGGCGTACCAAGTCAAAGTCACCTCTTCTTACTGGAACCTGGGCATAGAACCCCTTAATTTTGAGTCCGTTTGGGTTCCTGTTGTGATATTTTCAGAAGTGTTCTTCTATGGGGGTATCGTCATCTAGGGGAATGAATACTCGAGAGATGTTCCCCCATACGGACCTTTAAGGGACGCTTTGTTTTGCCTATGTAGAGTTTATGACAGGGACATTCCAGTATTGCAGTTAATGAAATGTATAATTTCATACACCTTTCTTCCTGTTGCATCTGTAAAGGAGTCAGATCTATCTCCAAATCCACAAATGTGGCATCATTTGTGGATTTGGAGATAGATCTGAGGAGGAAAGGTATATCAAATTAAACTGCAATACTGGAATGTTCCTGTCATAATTCGTACATAGTCAAAACAAAGCGTCCCTTAAAGGTCTGCATGGGGGAACATCTCTCGAGTATTCGCTCCACCAGATGACAATACCCCTATAGGAGAACACTTCTCAAAATATCACAACAGGAATCCAAACAGACTCAAAATTAAGGAGTTCTACGCCCAGGTTCCAGTAAGAAGAGGCGACTTTGACTTGGTACACCTTCAAAAAAAATATAATGGATTTTTTGGCTGGGGACGCTCTCGGCAAACCATATACATCAATGATCATGTACTATGAACTACAAAAAATATCATATACTGCCACAAGATGGCAGCAGTGTAAAAACACTTTTCCCTTACAGCAGTCTGAATTACCCTATAGGGTTAACATGACCATGTCTAGACAGGAAGTGATGTCACTCTGAATGCTTATATAAAGGAGTCTTTTTTCAGACAAACATGTCATTTGGAAGAATCCTCATGTTGTGAGTGGGTGGGAGGAAAACATTTTGCTTTGCGCGCATGCTTTCTGCCAGTGCCACTAGCCAATCTGGGCTTTTCATTGTCCTTTAGCCTTCATTCTGTCACTGTAAATCTACGAAGTAGATGGCCATGCGGCCCCATGCTGGTTTTGAGTGGATGATACCCTATGTGTGTCACCAGGAATACAGGGATTTGCATCCTGCATACCTATAGACTCCTGCAAAGGCCTCTGGATTCACTGCCTTGTTGCTGCAATTGAGGATCAATTTAATATTATCTAAACCGTGAGTCTTTTTGAAGCTGGTCTATCCACCAAGTGACCACATCCTGAACACTTTTTGACCCTTTGTGATTTGATTCAGCTGACTATCTTTCTATCTAACTTATAGGCAGTGTTGTCTTTAATGTTTCATGGAAACATGGCGCTGAATGATGGTCTCACTGTGGATCTATTGTTCCTCCTTGACTCCAGTTGCATTTCTACTTTACTGTGCTGTGCTCTATTCTACCATATTTATGACTGATAGTGCTATAACAAGAGATCTAACTTGCCTTATTCACTAACTGGAAGGGGTACTCCAGTCAAAATTGCATTGTCTGATTAATGCCTTTTTCAATGCTTTAGATACCAAGGGTGTCTGGAGGTACATGATTAAGCACAATACTAATGTAGCACCCTCTACCGTAGGTGGGTGCTGGGTAGGATCTTCTGTGAGGTAGAACTGTTGGTGCAGGTAAATTTAGGCAGGCCTATGCTTGGCCTGCTTTTTTATCTGGGGGCAGGGAGTGGTTAGTGTAGCAGTGGGTGTGACCACCTGTGCTTCAGTACTGTGGTGCCTCCCCTGCTTCCAGGTAGATTGTTCTGGAATATAAGCAGGGCCTGGAGCTGACGTGACAAGTAGCTTATGTGTGGAGCCCTGGCCTATCTCCACTTGGTATTGGCAGGGGGCAGGCCTCTTATATAAGCTGAGGTAACAGCTCACTGGGGAGAAGTTGTCAGCCAATGGATGTTGAGTATAAGGTCCTAGATAGCAGGTGCCCCATCTGAGAGGGCTGGGAGGCCCAGTGGAGGAGCCGAGAGCTGGGAGGGAGCTGTATCCTTACATGGTCATGGAAAAGGTCTCCTGGAACAGAGGGGCTGGAGAAGCAATTGGAAAGGATGTCCGGTTAAAGTTCTCCTCTATGGACTCGGGGCAGGTGAAGGTTGTGAGCATTATGGAAGGGTCATGCCAGGGAAGCTAGGTTTGAGGCCAGAGAAAAGACAGGGATTTGTGTCAATATGATGTGGCCTGCAGGCGCAGGATTTGCAGGCTGGACTAGCTGGGATCGGTAATCTAAGTTAATGCTGCTAAATGACTGGGCTTCAGTGGACGGGTACTGCAGACCTCTGGCCTAGTAACTACGCAGTCAACTACAAGCAAGTACAAATATTACAGCCAGCAAGCTGGGATTATTCAGAGTGAGCCCTCTTTTTGTCATAATGAAGATGGGACAGGTTATAGTGGAAGAAAAGTCCTGGGAGTAACAGTCTGCAGGAGTTGTGCAGAGGAAGTGCAATAGTCTGCAGGGGTGATGCAGGAAGAAATACTGTAACTTGGGGCCAAAATGACCAATCGATTGACGACCAAAATTAGCCCTTTGTAGTACAACTAGAGCAAATTGCTGTAAATAATTTGTTCCACGGTAAAAAATTAACCCCTTAGAGTAGCGATTTGTACGATAAAGGGCTATTTTTTTTTTTTTTTAACCCCCATTATGTTACTAAGTGTCTTTGGCCTGGTTCACACTATGCTTTTTTGCAGAAACTCACTACAGTTCATTTACCGTGGTTTCCTATGGGACAAGTTCACATCAATGGATTTCAGCTGCTGCTTTATTCGGAAAGGGTCAAGGACTTTTTTCAACGCAAAACGGTGCTTTTATTGGTTCAATATACTTCAATAGAGAAGCAGCAGAAAAGCATGAAATGCGGTTTTGCAGCAATTTGTGCTTTTTAATCTGCCCAACAAATTGGCCAAAAAAAGCAAATTGCCGTAAAATCACGTGCGCAAAAAAACGCACAGCAAAACACACTGCAGAAACAGATTAAAAGCAAACTGCATAGGTGTGTAGTGAGCCTTATGCTGGGCACACGGATCAATTTTCAGACGAGACTATTCATATGAAAAATCTTTGTACATTTGCTGAAGGAAAATATGTTTGAAATTTTCACTTGCTTTTAAAATTCTGTTTTAAAATGAATGTAATTTCTGAACGAAAACATACTGTCTGAAAAATCCTTATACTCGAATAGTATATATACAGTATATCTAATCCGGGAGAGTGAATATCCAAATGGTGATCAAGAGGGAGAGGGGTGTGTTCTAACCACCTGAAGGGTGACACGTGAGGCGATATATACCTAAATGCAGAAACCTTCTGGTGACCGTTGCTAAATTATATATTGAGTTGCGGCAGAGTAACTAAGGCTTCTGGTGAGTGTTTCTGGTGAGTGTTTCCCCAAAGGGGTCCCTATATCCCCCCACGCGGTGAATGTCCTTTTGGTGATTGGAGCACATACTATTGATACTTTTGATCCGGTCATCTCACACAGCTATCTTTTCGAACCAGGGGTTTGCAGCGCTGCTGCAGGACTATTAACCACTTTAGCCCCGGACCATATTGCTGTCCAAAGACCAGAGTACTTTTTGTGATTCGGCACTGCGTCGCTTTAACTGACAATTGTGCGGTCGTGCGACGTGGCTCCCAAACAAAATTGGCGTCTTTTTTTTCCCACAAATAGAGCTTTCTTTTGGTGGTATTTGATCATCTCTGTGGTTTTTATTTTTTGCGCTATAAACAAAAATAGAGCGATTATTTTGAAAAAAATGCAATATTTTTTACATTTTGCTATAATAAATATCCCCAAAAGATATAAAAAAAACTTTTTTTTCCTCAGTTTAGGCCGCTACGTATTCATATTTTTGATTGATTGGTTAGCGCAAAATTTATAGCGTTTACAAAAAAGGGGGTAGTTTTATGGCATTTTTATTAATATATTTTTTTACTAGTAATGGTGGCGATCAGCGTTTTTTTCGGTACTGCGATGATATGGCGGACACATCGGACACTTTTGACACATTTTTGGGACCATTGGCATTTTTATAGCGATCAATGCTATAAAAGTGCATTGGATTACTCTAAAAATGCCATTGGTAGTGAAGGGGTTAACACTAGGGGGCAGGGAAGGGGTTAAGTGTGTTCCTATTTGTGTTCTAACTGTATGGGGGGTGGCCTTACTAAGGGAAATCACTGATCTTCTGTTCATTGTATGCACAGAAAATCAGCATTTCCCCCGCTGACAGGAATGAGAGGTATGCGTTTACACACATACCTCCCGTTCCCCACTCTGTAACGAGCAATCGCGGGAGCGTGCGGGTCTCGGTGGCGTGCGCGCCGGCGGCGCGCGTGCGCATGCCCCCTAGTGGCCAAAAAAGAGAGGACGTAGAGCTACGTGCTCCCGCGAGACAGTGCCACCGTCCCGCAGTAATATGACTGCGGTCGGCAAGCAGTTAATAAGCTCTGTGTGAGCTGGTTTTATTTTTCTGCTTTTGCCAAGTATATCTAATCTGTCAGTTATTCTCAGAGTGGATTAGAGATTTTGCTCTCTAACCATAGAATTGATTATATTTACCACTGCATGGAGATATTTAAGAATAAATTGCCTTTTTTTCAACTTTACATATTAACTTAATTATACACCATTTTTTTAAGGTAATCGATTATATGAAATAATAATCGGCCAACTAATCGATTATAAAAAAAAACATTAGTTGCAGCCCTACTTGGGCTACTTTCACACTGAGGTGCTTTGCAGATGCTATAGAGCTAAAAATAGCGCCTGCAAAGCGCCCTGAAAGAGCCTCTTCTCTCAATCCAGTGTGAAAGCCCGAGGGCTTTTTACACTGGAGCGTTGCCCTGGCAGGACGCTCAAAGACCTTCCGGCCGCATCTTTGAGGCTCTGTAGAAGCGGTGTATACACCACACCTAAAGCGCCCTTGCCCATTGAAATCAATGGGCAGTACCGCGGATCCGTTTTACCCTTTTTTGGCCAATAGCAGGGCTTAAAAGCACCCTGCTAGCGGCCAAAGAGCGTCACAAATAAGACAGTAAAGCGCCACTAAAAATTGTATCGCTTTACCGCCTCAGTGTGAAAGTAGCCTTAGGGCTTATCAATTCTTAATGGCTCAACCTGTTTGTTCAAATTCTTAATATGATGGCAAAGCATCTTGTTCTATTTCTATCACCTTCCAGGATGGCACACCTGAGATGAGGGCTCCTCCCTACAGGAACCCCAAATCGACAGATTGTTAGAAGCCCCTACCCCTCCCCTTGATCCCCAGTATTGATTGTTTCTCCCAACACAGCAGCATTTTTATTTTGTTTAAAGACCAAATGACCCGGGGAGGGTCCCCTGAGACAGGTTCTAAGGAGGACTGAACTAACCTGCAGGCTTGTCCTTCTCGCAGGTCGCCCTCTAAGGCTGCACCAGCGTTCTGGCCGTAGGGAGTGCGCGCCACTGCTGCATGTGCATGAAACTCCGCTGGCAGCTGCTCTCCATTGCAGGGAATCATCTTGCAGGAAGTACTGCACTCCAAGCCTTTCTCTGGTACACGGCCACATCACCGGAAGTTGCTGACAGAGGAACATTGGGACCCGTAAATGCTAAAAACACTGGGAGAACAGCGTGGCGAGCGGCGTATAGACAGAAAAGCAGCAGACAGTGGTTGGCTCACTGTACTAGCCCCTCAAGCAGTACCAGGACTCAGACAACCTTCTCATGGAACAGGAGGAAGGGAAGGCAACTGCCAGCAGATGCAGGTCGGGGCCCGGTGAGTACAAACCCACCTTGGCAAGGGAGGAGGGGAAAGGGGTCAGAGGTCATGGCTTCTAGGAGTCTGAGAATTCCTGGACCTGCCATAACAGGCTGGTCTTTACCAATCACCTTACCCTTCCCCCACCCCCTCCCCAGTCTGCAGTTGGGGGGGAAGGCAGAGTAAAATTACATGTTTACTTTATCTCCTGTCTTACAGAATCCCCTGACGGAACCTAGAAGGCCCCAGATAAACAGCCTCCTGCCGCAGGGCTTAGTTCCTGAAAAAAAAGTGGGTACTGTAAGGATAAACTCCCAAAGTCCCCATTCAAAGCCTTTCTATAATTGTATGAATAAATTGGCAGTGACAGAGGCTTCTACACTGATGAAAACATGTCTCCTCTATACAGATGGAAATGCTGGCAACAGTCAAATCTTTCCTTGAAACTGCCAGGTATTTAGCAGCCCAGGGTCCTAACCCAAAGGAGCTTGCCCCTAGAGAAGGCACATCCTCCCAGGAGAGCTTCTCTGGAGGGGGACCGAGTGCTCTCCTCCCACCCTCAGTCACTCCCTCTTGCTCAGGTAGAGGAAGAAAGGGATGGGGGGATAGAAAGTCAGGTCAGGTCAAACCACAGTTCAGATGGGGAGGTGGATCCAGACCATTTAAGCGAGACTCGGGAGGATGCAAGGTTAACCACTTCACACAGATATAAGTCGCCAGAATGGCACGGCTGGGCACAACCACGTACCTGTATGTGTCTCTTTAAGGCCCAGCTGTGGGGTTACAAGCGGGAAGCTCTGAGACCGCGCACCTGATCTCCGCCGGTGTCCCGCGATCAGTTACCGGAGCTGAAGAACTGGGAGAGGTGTGAGTAAACCAACCTTCCCCGTTCTTCATTGTGGCAGTGTCAATGATCGTCTGTTCCCTGATATAGGGAAAGACTATCACTGATGTCACACGTCTAGCCCCATCCCCCTACAGTTAGAAACACATGAGGTCACACTTAACCCCTTCAGCACCCCCTAGTGGTTAACTCCTAAACTGCAATTGTCATTTTCACAGTAATCAGTGCATTTTTATAGCACTTTTTGCTGCGAAAATGACATTGGTCCTAAAAATGTGTCAAAATTGTCTGCCGTAATGTCAGTCACAAAAAAGATCACTGCCATTAGTGGTATTTTTTTTTTTATAAAAATGCAATAAAACTATCTCCTATTTTGTGAATGCTATAAATTTTGTGCAAACCAATCGATAAACGCTTACTGCGATTTTATTTTTACCAAAGTTATGTAGAAGAATACGTATCTGCCTAAAATATTATATTTTTGGGGGATCTATTATAGCAAAAAGCTCTATTTTTGTTTAGAGCACAAAAAATAAACACCACAGAGGTGATTAAATACCATCAAAAGAAAGCTCTATTTGTTGGGGGGAAAAAGGACACCAATTTTGTGCAATTGTCAGTTAAAATGATGCAGTGCCGATTCGCAAAAAGGTGCAAGGTCTTTAACCATTTGACCACTGGGCACTTAAACCCCCTTCCTAACCAGACCAATTTTCAGCTTTCGGTGCTCTCACAATTTGAATGACAATTACTCAGTCATACAACATTGTACCCATTTGAAATTTGTCCTTTTTTTTTCACACAAATAGAGCTTTCTTTTGGTGGTATTTGATCACCTCTGGGTTTTTTATTTTTTGCGCTATAAAAGAAACGACTGAAAACTCTGTAAAAAAAACAAAAAAACTTGTTTGTCATATTAGCAGGTTATTTCTCACACACAGCATATGCATACCACAAATTACACCCCAAAACACATTCTGCTATTCCTCCCGAGTATGGCGATATCCCATGTGTGGGACTTTTACACAGCGTGGCCACATAGAGGCCCAACATGCAGGGAACGCCATCAGGCGTTCTGGAACACCCACACCAATTCTGACATTTCTCTCCTACATGGAAATTCATCATTTATTTGCTAGAAAATTACATAGAACCCCAAAACATTATATATATGCTTTTTTAGCAAAGACCCTAGAGAATACAATGGCGGCCGTTACAACTTTATCTCGCACGGTATTTTCGCAGAAATTTATTGAACGCATGTTTTTTAAAAAACAGTTTTGTGCTTAAAACAAAACAGTAAAGTTAGCCCAATTTTTTTCATAATGTGAAAGATGAAGTTACGCCGAGTAAATAGATACCCAACATATCACACTTCAAAATTGCGCACACTCGTGGAATGGCGCCAAACTTAGCTACTTAAAAATCCCCATAGGTGGTATTGCAGAGTATTGGGGTATTGCAAAGTATCATGCAGGGTATTGGGGTATTGTCGGGTATTGGGGCATTGTCGGGTATTGGGGCATTGTCGGGTATTGGGGCATTGTCGGGTATTGGGGCATTGTCGGGTATTGGGGCATTGTCGGGTATTGGGGCATTGTCGGGTATTGGGGCATTGTCGGGTATTGGGGGCATTGTCGGGTATTGGGGCATTGTCGGGTATTGGGGCATTGTCCGGTATTGGGGCATTGTCGGGTATGGGGCATTGCGGGTATTGGGCATTGCCGGGTATTGGGGCATTGCCGGGTCCTGGGGCATTGCCGGGTCCTGGGGCATTGCCCGGGTCCGCCGGGTCCTGGGGGATTGCCGGGTCCTGGGGGATTGCCGGGTCCTGGGGATTGCCGAGCTGGGATGGATTGAGGGATGGCTGGATCTGTGACTGCATTTGTCACAGATCCAGCCACAGCTCAGCTGCTGACGCCCCCCCTCTCCTCGCACACTGTACAGAGAGGAGACGCAGGAGAGGGAGGAACCGGCGTCATCAAATGACGCCGGTTTGTTTACAAGTGATCGCGCCGTCATTCGACGGCGCGATCACGTGGTAAACGGCCGCGATCAGCGGCAATTTACTGTGATCCGTGATGCGCCGGGTCTTCTAGACCCGGCGAGCACGGACACTTTCGCGAGCAATCGCAAAAGTGAAGGACAACGTCCCAGGGACGTCATCCCAAGATAACTCCACCGCGCCGTAGCAGTAAAATGATTTTGGCACGGTGAGAAAGTGGTTAACCTGCATAATGGCCCAGATCTAAAGTGGTTAAGGAGATACCTTTTTACCAGGGTTTTCTCACTCCATCAAATTCCTAAAGGATCTGGTCCTACAGGAATGGAGGGAGCCTGAAAGGAGAATTGTCAGACACTAAACCTGGAAAAAGGTGTTTCCTTTTAAAGACGATGTAAAAAAGTAGCAGAAGTGATCGACGGATTACTCTGATCCAAGCGCACAATGGTGTATTTTGTGAATATTTAGGAGCAGTAAAGAGGATCATGAGACATTCTTTAAGCTCCCAAAACTGGATGCCGCTCCAAGCAGTCTGACCTCTCCTTTGAGGATGCAGGCAGCATTAACCACTTAAGGACCGCCTACTGCACATATACGTCGGCAGAATGGCACGGCTGGGCACATTAACGTATATATACGTTGGTTTTAGTACCCAGCCGTGGGTCACGGGCGCGCGCCCGCGGTGCTCTCCCGTGACCCGGTCCGAAGCTCCGGGACCGTGGAACTCCAGATGGATCAGGGAAACTATCTCCATGGCTTATGAGAGTTCTGGAGCTCCAGCACTAGCAAAGTTTTTAAGTAAGGCCAATTCAACCAGGTCACTAGAAACTTCCTGGGCCTTCTGGGAACAAATCTGCAGCGTGGCCATCTGGTCCAGTCAGGATACGTTCCTGAAGCATTAATGTCTGGAAGTGTAGTCACAGCAAGACCTGGCTTTTGGCTGAAAGTTCCTACAAGCTGTGGTCCTACCCTGAAGGTAGGCTTGTGTTTACTTGATTATCCTCTCAGGTGTGCAGTCCTGGAAGGTGATAGGAGAAAACGTACATTCGACTTACCAGTAATGGTATTTCTATGAACCTCTAGGACAGCAGACCTACTTCCTTACCTATGTGGAGGGAAAAATAAGCTAAACACTAGGTGCTATGTGGAGTGATTTTCCTTGTGAACCGGTTTGGGATTACTTTATTATAGGGCTGTGAAAATTAACTATTCATCAATTTTTTTGATCAAACAAAATTATTTTGATTAGTTCTCGCCTCTCTGCCGGCTTAAGGGGGTTCGGTCGGAGAACTGGTGACCTCACAGACACCGGTGGGGCTTGTCGTGTCCATCTGAAGGGTTCCTTTGGTGTGCCTTTATATCTGCATGCCGGCGGGACCTTATTATGTGCCACACGCAAGGGCTGTTACACTTCCCTCTATCACTTCCCTCCATCAACCTGGGAGATAGGAAGTGGCTGTGGGGGTGACCCCTCTCATGGGGACAAATAGGGCTGCGGACACTCGGCAGCAGGTGCTTTTTACGTTGTTTGGGGGTTTACTTTTATCATGGTTTTTTTTAAGGGTTGGAGTTGGGATGTGGTGCTGGGTGACCCCCTTATGGGGACAAATAGCTGATGGTGGTCCTGTTAAAAAATGTTAAAGACACAAAAATCTAAAAGGGCCACCATCAGCTATTTGTCCCAATAAGGGGGTCACCCACCGCAACTTCCTATCCCCCCAAAAAAACTCATCAAGGCCATGCTCACTGTCTCTTCCTATTACCGCCCCCACCCCCCTATATATATATTTTAAATGCTCTCATTTCCTATCACACCCCCCCCCAAAATAAAAGAGGGGGTCCATCTTCAGCCATCCATCCACATAAAGGCCACCCACTGCCGCTTCCTATTACCGCCCCCCCTAATTTTTTAAATACTCAAATCTAGGGAGTGAAGGGTGGACCCCCTCCCTTTCTTCTTTTTGGGTGGGGGGGTGATGATAGGAAGCAACAGTGAGCATGGAAACAGCAGGGGGGGCTAATATTACAATCAAAATATAAACCACAGAATAAAAACAATATAAAATGG